>CM038716.1:7678679-7726179 GCA_021613375.1 Megaleporinus macrocephalus
TAAGAGAAACATCCAGTCTGAACTGCAGGGGGTGCTGGCAGACAGGCTACTGCTGAAGAAGGAGCTGTGAGTTAAAAGAGTTTAGTGAAAAATCACATGTACACGTCTTACCCCATATATGATGATGCTCACATTCTATAGGTTTAGTGCTGGAGCTACAAGACTAATGTGGTCCAATTGTCACCCACCCAGATCTTCACAGAACTTCTCTGGACCTCTGGATATATATATATATATATATATATATATGTGCACAGAGTGTGAACAGAGTATGAGGAGTATGAACAGAGTATGAGGAGTATGAACAGAGTATGAGGAGTATGTACAGAGTATGAGGAGTATGAACAGAGTATGAGGAGTATGAACAGAGTGTGAGGAGTGTGAACAGAGTATGAGGAGTGTGAACAGAATATGAGGAGTATGAACAGAGTATGAGGAGTGTGAACAGAGTGTGAGGAGTATGAACAGAGAATGAGGAGTGTGAACAGAGTGTGAGGAGTGTGAACAGAGTGTGAGGAGTATGAACAGAGAATGAGGAGTGCGAACAGAGTGTGAGGAGTATGAACAGAGTATGAGGAGTATGAACAGAGTGTGAGGAGTATGAACAGAGTATGAGGAGTGTGAACAGAGTATGAGGAGTATGAACAGAGTGTGAGGAGTGTGAACAGAGTATGAGGAGTGTGAACAGAATATGAGGAGTATGAACAGTGTGAGGAGTGTGAACAGAGTATGAGGAGTGTGAACAGAGTATGAGGAGTGTGAACAGAGTGTGAGGAGTGTGAACAGAGTCTGTGGAGTATGAACAGAGTGTGAGGAGTATGAACAGAGTATGAGGAGTGAACAGAGTGTGAGGAGTGTGAACAGAGTATGAGGAGTGTGAATAGAATATGAGGAGTATGAACAGAGTATGAGGAGTATGAACAGAGTGTGAGGAGTATGAACAGAGTATGAGGAGTATGAACAGAGTTTGAGGAGTATGAACAGAGTGTGAGGAGTATGAACAGAGTGTGAGGAGTATGAACAGAGTATGAGGAGTATGAACAGAGTTTGAGGAGTATGAACAGAGTGTGAGGAGTATGAACAGAGTGTGAGGAGTATGAACAGAGTATGAGGAGTATGAACAGAGTGTGAGGAGTATGAACAGAGTGTGAGGAGTATGAACAGAGTGTGAGGAGTATGAACAGAGTATGAGGAGTGTGAACAGAGTATGAGGAGTATGAACAGAGTGTGAGGAGTATGAACAGAGTATGAGGAGTGTGAACAGAATATGAGGAGTATGAACAGTGTGAGGAGTGTGAACAGAGTATGAGGAGTGTGAACAGAGTATGAGGAGTGTGAACAGAGTATGAGGAGTGTGAACAGAATATGAGGAGTATGAACAGTGTGAGGAGTGTGAACAGAGTATGAGGAGTGTGAACAGAGTATGAGGAGTGTGAACAGAGTATGAACAGTGTGAGGAGTGTGAACAGAGTATGAGGAGTGTGAACAGAGTATGAGGAGTATGAACAGAGTATGAACAGTGTGAGGAGTGTGAACAGAGTATGAGGAGTATGAACAGAGTATGAGGAGTATGAACAGAGTATGAACAGTGTGAGGAGTGTGAACAGAGTATGAGGAGTATGAACAGAGTATGAGGAGTATGAACAGAGTATGAACAGTGTGAGGAGTGTGAACAGAGTATGAGGAGTATGAACAGAGTGGGAGGAGTATGAACAGAGTATGAGGAGTATGAAGAGAGTATGAGGAGTATGAACAGAGTGTGAGGAGTATGAACAGAGTATGAGGAGTATGAACAGAGTATGAGGAGTATGAAGAGAGTATGAGGAGTATGAACAGAGTGTGAGGAGTATGAAGAGAGTATGAGGAGTATGAAGAGAGTATGAGGAGTATGAACAGAGTATGAGGAGTATGAACAGAGTATGAGGAGTATGAAGAGAGTATGAGGAGTATGAACAGAGTGTGAGGAGTATGAACAGAGTGTGAGGAGTATGAACAGAGTATGAGGAGTATGAAGAGAGTATGAGGAGTATGAACAGAGTGTGAGGAGTATGAAGAGAGTATGAGGAGTATGAACAGAGTATGAGGAGTGTGAACAGAGTATGAGGAGTATGAAGAGAGTGTGAGGAGTATGAACTGAGTGTGAGGAGTATGAAGAGAGTATGAGGAGTATGAACAGAGTGTGAGGAGTATGAACAGAGTATGAGGAGTGTGAACAGAGTATGAGGAGTATGAACAGAGTGTGAGGAGTGTGAACAGAGTATGAGGAGTGTGAACAGAATATGAGGAGTATGAACAGTGTGAGGAGTGTGAACAGAGTATGAGGAGTGTGAACAGAGTATGAGGAGTGTGAACAGAGTGTGAGGAGTGTGAACAGAGTCTGTGGAGTATGAACAGAGTGTGAGGAGTATGAACAGAGTATGAGGAGTGAACAGAGTGTGAGGAGTGTGAACAGAGTATGAGGAGTGTGAATAGAATATGAGGAGTATGAACAGAGTATGAGGAGTATGAACAGAGTGTGAGGAGTATGAACAGAGTATGAGGAGTATGAACAGAGTTTGAGGAGTATGAACAGAGTGTGAGGAGTATGAACAGAGTGTGAGGAGTATGAACAGAGTATGAGGAGTATGAACAGAGTTTGAGGAGTATGAACAGAGTGTGAGGAGTATGAACAGAGTGTGAGGAGTATGAACAGAGTATGAGGAGTATGAACAGAGTGTGAGGAGTATGAACAGAGTGTGAGGAGTATGAACAGAGTGTGAGGAGTATGAACAGAGTATGAGGAGTGTGAACAGAGTATGAGGAGTATGAACAGAGTGTGAGGAGTATGAACAGAGTATGAGGAGTGTGAACAGAATATGAGGAGTATGAACAGTGTGAGGAGTGTGAACAGAGTATGAGGAGTGTGAACAGAGTATGAGGAGTGTGAACAGAGTATGAGGAGTGTGAACAGAATATGAGGAGTATGAACAGTGTGAGGAGTGTGAACAGAGTATGAGGAGTGTGAACAGAGTATGAGGAGTGTGAACAGAGTATGAACAGTGTGAGGAGTGTGAACAGAGTATGAGGAGTGTGAACAGAGTATGAGGAGTATGAACAGAGTATGAACAGTGTGAGGAGTGTGAACAGAGTATGAGGAGTATGAACAGAGTATGAGGAGTATGAACAGAGTATGAACAGTGTGAGGAGTGTGAACAGAGTATGAGGAGTATGAACAGAGTATGAGGAGTATGAACAGAGTATGAACAGTGTGAGGAGTGTGAACAGAGTATGAGGAGTATGAACAGAGTGGGAGGAGTATGAACAGAGTATGAGGAGTATGAAGAGAGTATGAGGAGTATGAACAGAGTGTGAGGAGTATGAACAGAGTATGAGGAGTATGAACAGAGTATGAGGAGTATGAAGAGAGTATGAGGAGTATGAACAGAGTGTGAGGAGTATGAAGAGAGTATGAGGAGTATGAAGAGAGTATGAGGAGTATGAACAGAGTATGAGGAGTATGAACAGAGTATGAGGAGTATGAAGAGAGTATGAGGAGTATGAACAGAGTGTGAGGAGTATGAACAGAGTGTGAGGAGTATGAACAGAGTATGAGGAGTATGAAGAGAGTATGAGGAGTATGAACAGAGTGTGAGGAGTATGAAGAGAGTATGAGGAGTATGAACAGAGTATGAGGAGTGTGAACAGAGTATGAGGAGTATGAAGAGAGTGTGAGGAGTATGAACTGAGTGTGAGGAGTATGAAGAGAGTATGAGGAGTATGAACAGAGTGTGAGGAGTATGAACAGAGTATGAGGAGTATGAACAGAGTATGAGGAGTATGAACAGAGTATGAGGAGTATGAAGAGAGTATGAGGAGTATGAAGAGAGTATGAGGAGTATGAACAGAGTGTGAGGAGTATGAAGAGAGTATGAGGAGTATGAACAGAGAATGAGGAGTGTGAACAGAGTGTGAGGAGTATGAAGAGAGTATGAGGAGTATGAACAGAGAATGAGGAGTGTGAACAGAGTATGAGGAGTATGAACAGAGTGTGAGGAGTATGAAGAGAGTGTGAGGAGTATGAACAGAGTGTGAGGAGTATGAAGAGAGTGTGAGGAGTATGAACAGAGTATGAGGAGTATGAACAGAGAATGAGGAGTATGAACAGAGTGTGAGGAGTATGAACAGAGTGTGAGGAGTATGAACAGAGTATGAGGAGTATGAAGAGAGTGTGAGGAGTATGAACAGAGTGTGAGGAGTATGAACAGAGTGTGAGGAGTATGAACAGAGTATGAGGAGTATGAAGAGAGTGTGAGGAGTATGAAGAGAGTGTGAGGAGTATGAACAGAGTGTGAGGAGTATGAAGAGAGTATGAGGAGTATGAACAGAGTATGAGGAGTATGAACAGAGTGGGAGGAGTATGAAGAGAGTGTGAGGAGTATGAAGAGAGTATGAGGAGTATGAACAGAGTGGGAGGAGTATGAACAGAGTGTGAGGAGTATGAAGAGAGTGTGAGGAGTATGAACAGAGTGTGAGGAGTGTGAACAGAGTATGAGGAGTATGAACAGAGTATGAGGAGTATGAACAGAGTATGAGGAGTATGAACAGAGTATGAGGAGTATGAACAGAGTGTGAGGAGTATGAAGAGAGTATGAGGAGTATGAACAGAGTATGAGGAGTATGAACAGAGTGTGAGGAGTATGAACAGAGTATGAGGAGTATGAACAGAGTGTGAGGAGTATGAACAGAGTGTGAGGAGTATGAACAGAGTATGAGGAGTATGAACAGAGTGTGAGGAGTATGAAGAGAGTGTGAGGAGTATGAACAGAGTGTGAGGAGTATGAACAGAGTGTGAGGAGTATGAACAGAGTATGAGGAGTATGAACAGAGTGTGAGGAGTATGAAGAGAGTATGAGGAGTATGAACAGAGTGTGAGGAGTATGAACAGAGTGTGAGGAGTATGAACAGAGTATGAGGAGTATGAACAGAGTGTGAGGAGTATGAACAGAGTATGAGGAGTATGAACAGAGTGTGAGGAGTATGAACAGAGTGTGAGGAGTATGAACAGAGTGTGAGGAGTATGAAGAGAGTGTGAGGAGTATGAACAGAGTGTGAGGTGTATGAACAGAGTATGAGGAGTGTGAACAGAGTATGAGGAGTATGAACAGAGTGTGAGGAGTATGAACAGAGTGTGAGGAGTATGAAGAGAGTGTGAGGAGTATGAACAGAGTGTGAGGAGTATGAACAGAGTATGAGGAGTATGAACAGAGTGTGAGGAGTATGAACAGAGTATGAGGAGTATGAACAGAGTGTGAGGAGTATGAACAGAGTATAAGGAGTATGAACAGAGTGTGAGGAGTATGAACAGTGTGAGGAGTATGAACAGAGTATGAGGAGTATGAACAGAGTATGAGGAGTATGAACAGAGTATAAGGAGTATGAACAGAGTGTGAGGAGTATGAACAGAGTATGAGGAGTATGAACAGAGTGGGAGGAGTATGAACAGAGTGTGAGGAGTATGAACAGAGTATGAGGAGTATGAAGAGAGTATGAGGAGTATGAACAGAGTGTGAGGAGTATGAACAGAGTGTGAGGAGTATGAACAGAGTATGAGGAGTATGAAGAGAGTATGAGGAGTATGAACAGAGTGTGAGGAGTATGAAGAGAGTATGAGGAGTATGAACAGAGTATGAGGAGTATGAACAGAGTATGAGGAGTAAGAACAGAGTATGAGGAGTATGAACAGAGTATGAGGAGTATGAACAGAGTGTGAGGAGTATGAACAGAGTATGAGGAGTATGAACAGAGTATGAGGAGTATGAACAGAGTGTGAGGAGTATGAACAGAGTATGAGGAGTATGAAGAGAGTATGAGGAGTATGAACAGAGTGTGAGGAGTATGAAGAGAGTGTGAGGAGTGTGAACAGAGTATGAGGAGTGTGAACAGAGTATGAGGAGTATGAAGAGAGTGTGAGGAGTATGAACAGAGTGTGAGGAGTATGAACAGAGTATGAGGAGTATGAAGAGAGTATGAGGAGTATGAAGAGAGTATGAGGAGTATGAACAGAGTATGAGGAGTATGAAGAGAGTATGAGGAGTATGAACAGAGTATGAGGAGTATGAAGAGAGTATGAGGAGTATGAACAGAGTGTGAGGAGTATGAAGAGAGTGTGAGGAGTGTGAACAGAGTATGAGGAGTGTGAACAGAGTATGAGGAGTATGAAGAGAGTGTGAGGAGTATGAACAGAGTGTGAGGAGTATGAACAGAGTATGAGGAGTATGAAGAGAGTGTGAGGAGTATGAACAGAGTATGAGGAGTATGAACAGAGTATGAGGAGTATGAACAGAGTGTGAGGAGTATGAACAGAGTGTGAGGAGTATGAACAGAGTGTGAGGAGTATGAACAGAGTGTGAGGAGTATGAACAGAGTGTGAGGAGTATGAACAGAGTGTGAGGAATATGAACAGAGTGTGAGGAGTATGAACAGAGTGTGAGGAGTATGAAGAGAGTATGAGGAGTATGAACAGAGTGTGAGGAGTATGAACAGAGTGTGAGGAGTATGAACAGAGTGTGAGGAGTATGAACAGAGTGTGAGGAGTATGAACAGAGTGTGAGGAGTATGAACAGAGTGTGAGGAATATGAACAGAGTGTGAGGAGTATGAACAGAGTGTGAGGAGTATGAAGAGAGTATGAGGAGTATGAACAGAGTGTGAGGAGTATGAACAGAGTGTGAGGAGTATGAACAGAGTATGAGGAGTATGAACAGAGTGTGAGGAGTATGAACAGAGTGTGAGGAGTATGAACAGAGTGTGAGGAGTATGAACAGAGTGTGAGGAGTATGAACAGAGTGTGAGGAATATGAACAGAGTGTGAGGAGTATGAACAGAGTGTGAGGAGTATGAAGAGAGTATGAGGAGTATGAACAGAGTGTGAGGAGTATGAACAGAGTGTGAGGAGTATGAACAGAGTATGAGGAGTATGAACAGAGTGTGAGGAGTATGAACAGAGTGTGAGGAGTATGAACAGAGTGTGAGGAGTATGAACAGAGTGTGAGGAGTATGAACAGAGTGTGAGGAGTGTGAACAGAGCTTCAGTCCCCCCAGGACCCTGACTAGCAGGATAAAGTGGAAGATGATGGATGGATGGATATTAATATCCTTTAAGAAGGGCAAGCTAGTAAAATATAAAACTTTTACAAACACATTTTGAAATAATGCACTATATCGTTTTAATGCTGAACACGTCTTGTCTGATTGACAGCGTGAAACTGGGTGAAGCTGATCTGTCCCTTTAAAGCGTCCAGCTGTGGTCACTCTCTTTAGGAGTGAATGATTTTATACAGTTTGAAGGACAGTCACATTCAGATGGGTTTTTTTTTTCTTTACCCGAACAGCGACGCTCTGAGGGCTGACCACGCCAAGCTGCAGCAGAGCTCAGCCGTTGCCCTGGAGACAGCGGTCACTCATCAGGACCTGCTGGACAGAACCATCGAGCGTCTGCGTGGAGAGGTCAGCGGCGCCGCTAACGAGAGAGACGCCATGCAGAGGGAGAGGGACGAGGCTAAGACGGAGGTGAACACCCTCACGACTGCGAGCTGTTTCTGAAACTCCTTGTGGAAAAGAAATTAAAGGGCCCATATCATACGTTTCCTTTCATTTATGTTTCATCGCCACGTGTGACCTCTGTGTGAGTTTCAGCCGAAAACAGTCCTAAACCTTTCCTGTCTCTCCGGGTCCGGCTGATTTTGTTATTGTGCCTTTAATACTGGTGTATGCAAATGAGCTCACTCCGGATTGGTTGCCCTACACTGTGGTTCGTTTGAAAAGCAGTCTCTGCTAAAAGTAGTTTTTGCATCGTTGGCATACGTGGGCGGAGCTAAACTGCTGTAACCTGGTGGCTATATGTATATGTGCAGTTTTTTTATGACATCACAAAAACTGGGCATTTAAAACTGAAGATGTTTTTGGAATCTTAGTTTTAGGCAGTTTTCTGTGATATGGGCCCTTTAATCCTGTTATGTTGAAACAGCATCTCAGGTGGCTCCTCATGAAGAGAAAGAACACCAACAGTGTGCAAAACTGTACACCCCCCTTCTCTTTCCCCTCTTTCTTGTTCTCTCTCACTCCCTCTTTCTCTCTCCCCCTTGTTCTCTTGTCTTTTTCTGTCTTTTCCCTCGCTTTCTCTCTCTCTTTCTCTCTCTCTGTCTTTTCCCTACCTCTCTGTCTTTCTTTCTTTTTCTTTCTTGCTCTCTCTCTGTCTCTCTTTTTCCTCTCTTCCCTCTCTCTATCTCTCTAACTCTCTTACTGTCTCTCTCTCCCCTCTCTCCCCTTTCCTTTCCCTCTCTTTCTATATCTCTAATTCACTGTCATTCTGTCTCTGTCTCTTTGTCTATTTTTCCCCACTCCCTCTATCTCTCACTGTCTCTCTGTCTCTCTCTCTCTCTCTCTCTCTCTCTCTCTCTCTCTCTCTCTCTCTCTCTCTCTCTCAGATGACTGTGGTGGTCTCTAAGCTGCAGAAGGAGAGGAACTCTCTGGAAGCGCAGCTCTCTGAGCTCCAGGTTCAGAGACTCTGACGTAGTATTTATTAATGTGTGTGTGTGTGTTTGTGTGTGTTTGTGTGTGTGTGTGTGTGTGTTTATGTGTGCGTGTGTTTGTGTGTGTTTGTGTGTGTCTGTGTGTGTTTGTGTGTGTGTGTGTGTGTGTTTGTGTGTGTGTGTGTGTGTGTTTATGTGTGTGTGTGTGTGTGTGTGTGTGTGTGTGTGTGTGTGTGTGTGTGTGTCTGTGTGTGTGAGTGTGAGTGTGTCTGTGTGTGTGAGTGTGTCTGTGTGTGTGTGAGTGTGTCTGTGTGTGTGAGTGTGTGTGTGTGTGTGTGTGTGTGTTTGTGTGTGTGTGTGTGTTTGTGTGTGTGTGTTTGTGTGTGTGTTAATGTTTCTCCTGTGTGTGATTGACAGCTGGAGCTGTGTGAGATAAACTCCGCCCTGCAGAGGAGAGAGGAGGAGAACAGGGGGCTGATGGGAAGACTGGCAGCAGTGCAGCAGCAACAGCAGCAGGTACGGAGGTCAGCGAGTTCTGACCTGTCTGAGTGTAGAACCAAGTGTGAACTCTTCCTCTCTCTCTGTCTCTCTCTCCTTCTTTCTCTATCTCTCTCTGTCTCTCTCTCCTTCTTTCTCTATCTCTCTCTGTCTCTCTCTCCTTCTTTCTCTATCTCTCTCTCTCTCTCCTTCTTTCTCTATCTCTCTCTGTCTCTCTCTCCTTCTTTCTCTATCTCTCTCTCTCTCTCTCCTTCTTTCTCTATCTCTCTCTGTCTCTCTCTCCTTCTTTCTCTATCTCTCTCTGTCTCTCTCCTTCTTTCTCTATCTCTCTGTCTCTCTCTCCTTCTTTCTCTATCTCTCTCTCTCTCCTTCTTTCTCTATCTCTCTCTGTCTCTCTCTCCTTCTTTCTCTATCTCTCTCTGTCTCTCTCCTTCTTTCTCTATCTCTCTCTGTCTCTCTCCTTCTTTCTCTATCTCTCTCTGTCTCTCTCTCCTTCTTTCTCTATCTCTCTCTGTTTCTCTCCTTCTTTCTCTATCTCTCTCTGTTTCTCTCACTCTCTCTTTGTGTTCTCATATCTCTATTATTTTTCTTTCTCTGTCTCTCTGTTTCTCTCACTCTTTCCTTTTCTGTTTTCTCCCTTTTTTGTTTTCTCTCTCCCTTCCTTTCTCTCTCTCTCTCTCTCTCTCTCTCTCTCTCTCTCTCTCTCTCTCTCTCTCTCTCTCTCTCTCTCTCTCTCTCTCTCAGTATTCTCAGCAGCAGGTGGAACAGATGTTGAGGGAATTGATGGACAGCAAGAACAAGCTGACCTACGAGAAGGGCAAACTGCAGGTCTCTCTCTCTCTCTCTCTCTCTCTCTCTCTCTCCAACACTACCCGTCTCTCCATCCCCGTCTCTGTATCCCGCAGGAGAAGTGTTTCGAAGTGTTTTGGGCCGAGCGAGTTGAGGAGGGAATTTGATAGGGTTCTTATATTTTAGATGTATTTGTTAAATATATTTTAAATGTACACATAAAGCTACATTTTAAAACAAGGTTATTGTAGGTCATGTTTTTTAAGTGAAGTTGAGAGATTTAGAGTTATGTTTAATTTTATTTTAAAAAAAGAACATTTCTTTGCCACCTTTTCATTAAACTACTGAAACCACACCCCTCCAGTGTGGCCAGGCAGTGAGCAGTTACATCCCAAAGCCTGAAATATCAGTACAGAATGTGAAGAATTGCCACATGTTTTCTGTAGGCAGTACATTTGTGTGTGTTTTAATAGAAACGGTGATGATTCTGCTGTGAGTTATTAGTTGATAAATTGATAAATAAATTAAAGTCACTCAAAGCAAAAAGTTCCCAACATCCTTACCCACAATGCACTGTAAAACAAGTGGACAAGTTCGTCGTCCGAATTCCCTCCACTGTGTAGTGTCCTACATACAGCAGTCTATGTAGTGAACGAGTTAACGAGTTAACGAGTGGACCGTTTCAGACACGCCCCATGTGTTTGTGTTCAGACTGAAGTACAGCAGCTGGGGGCGGAGCTCAAGGCTCTGGGGGCGGAGTGCACCAAACACCGCACCAGCTCATCCAGACAGAAGAACTACACACAGGTACACATACAACAGTCGTTCACACAGAGGAGACACATTTCTGGCCTTTCTCATCCCCCTCTCTCTCCTTCTGCCTCTTTAAGGTGGGAGCTTTGTACGAAGCGCTGGACACAGCTCAGCTGGACAACAGGAACCTGTCTCAGAGTCTGGACACGGCCTTGCTGTCCACGCGAGCCGCTCCTCAGCAGCAGCACCTCAGCGCACTCAGAAGGAGGTTATTCAGTGTCTGAGAATTTAAACACATGTTTCAGTGATTCTGATCTTCAGTCAGTGCGTTACAGCTGTTACTTCACTGCCCCTTTACCTCTTACACTATCAGCCTGATCTGGGAACCTGACTGTATGTATGTATGAATGTTGTGATCAGAGAGGCGGAGCTACAGGAGGCGAGGGAGGAGATTGGGCGTTTGGCCGAGCAGGTCGAGACACTGAGGCAGCAGCTGCGGAGAGAAAAGCACTGCAGGAGGAAGTCGGCCCAGCGGGACGTGACCGAGGTACTCTGTGATTGGTCAGCACCTCTGACCGCTCAACAGCCCAACAGCTCAGTTAGATTAGATTAGATTTCATTAGTTTATCACATATTCAAATCTAAACAAATCTGATTACACAATATACTCTCTCCCTCTGTGTCTGTGTCTCACTCCCTCTCTCTTTCTCTCTCTGTCTCTCTCTCTCTCTGTCTCACTCCCTCTCTCTTTCTCTCTCTGTCTCTCTCTTTCTCTCTGTCTCACTCCCTCTCTCTTTCTCTCTCTGTCTCTCTCTCTCTCTCTGTCTCACTCCCTCTCTCTTTCTCTCTGTCTCACATCCTCCCTCTTTCTCTCTCTCTGTGTCTCACACCCTCTCTTTCTCTCTCTCTGTCTCACACCCTCCCTCTTTCTCTCTTTCTGTCTCACTCCCTCCCTCTTTCGCTCTCTCTCTGTTTCACTCCCTCCCTCTTTCGCTCTCTCTCTGTCTCACTCCCTCCCTCTTTCTGTGTCTCACACCCTGTCTTTCTCTCTCTCTGTCTCACATCCTCCCTCTTTCTCTCTCTCTCTGTCTCATTCCCTCCCTCTTTCTCTTTCTGTCTCACACCCTCTCTTTTTCTCTCTCTCTGTCTCACATCCTCCCTCTTTCTCTCTCTCTCTGTCTTGCTCCCTCCCTCTTTCTCTCTCTCTGTCTCACTCCCTCCCTCTTTCTCTCTCTCTGTCTCGCTCCCTCCCTCTTTTTCTCTTTCTGTCTTGCTCCCTCCTTAGTTCTCTCTCTCTGTCTCGTTCCCTCCCTTTTTCTCTGTTTTTCTCTCTCTGTCTCACACTCTCCTTCTTTATCTCTCTCTCTCTCTCTCTCTCTCTCTCTCTCTCTCTCTCTGTCCTGCACCCCCCTCTCTCTGTCTGTTTTCTCTCTTTTTTCTTTCTCTCTCTGTCTCACTTCCTTTCCCCCCATTCTCCCTCTCTCTCTCTCTTTCTTGATTTGTTTTCTTAATAATTTTATATTTTCCGGTATTTTCAGAATTTATATATTAAAACTTTCAGTTATTTTGTTGATGAATGTTTTTCATGTCCTCTGCCAGCTGAAGAAAGCATTCGAAGATGTATCCGGCCGGTCAGGCGACCTCTCGCGAGCCAATCGGGAGCTGCACGAGAAAGTGTCTGAGCTGGAGAACCTAGTGTCCAGTCAGAGGTCCAGAATTAAAGCCCAGAAAGCCCAGCTGAAGCAGCACCTGGACAACAGAGCGGCTCTGAGCAGCTCACAGAGAGTGAAGGTGTGACATATTACGAACATGTACGCTTGGTTACCACAGTAATCATGAACACAGTAATCATAAACTTCATTTAAACATAAAGGTTCTGTTTTAGAAGGACCGTATCACAGAAAACTGAATTCTCTCCTCTCTGTATTTAAATATAGTGTGTATATAAGTTAGAAAACGTACCCATCCATACAGGCCATATACGAAAACTAATATATGAATATTTGTGATGTCACAAAAAACAACTAATTTGCATACAGCCTGCAGGAATTTAGCCCCGCCCCTCTTAAACAGTAAACAAAAAAAGCTGAGATATAAGCTTTTAAAAATGTTTATGGAACTTTTTTAAAAAAACACATGGACGTCTTGTCCTAATCTTGAGACACACCTCCATTAGCATTTCCCTGACCAATCACAAGGCTGATGTCTCTGGCCCCGCCCACACAAACCAGTTTTAGAGTCAGATTAATTTACTGTTAATCTGTTTCTTCCTTCACGTGTGCTTTGTTTGTCCATCTGTCTGTCCACATGTCTGTTGTACGTCTCCTGGCATGTTGCATTGTCCGTCCGTCTGGCCATTCGTCTTTCTGTTCATCCGTTCCTTTGCACGTTGCGTTGTCCATCTGTTCATTCATCCATCAGTCCGTCTACCCATCTACTTGTCCGGTCTCTGCCTGTTGCATTGTTCGTCTGTTCATCCGTTCCTTCAAGCGTTTCTCCAGACGTCCTTTTGTTTGTTTGTTCTTCCATCCATCTGTCTGCACTTCTTTTCCCGCTCCGGGCATGTGTGCTCATTGCCCCCTAGTGTGTGCGTTCACTAATGTGTGTGTAAGTGAGTGTGTAACTACCCCCTAGTTTGTGTGTTCACTAGTTTGTGTGTGTATGTGGTTATTTCACTGCCCCCTAGTGTGTGTGTATGTGGGTGTTTCACTGCCCCCTAGTGTGTGTGTTCACTAGTGTGTGTGTGTATGTGGGTGTTTCACTGCCCCCTAGTGTGTGTGTGTTCACTAATGTGTGTATGTGGGTGTTTCACTGCCCCCAGTGTGTGTGTGTTTACTAGTGTGTGTGTGTGTGTGTATGTGAGTGTTTCACTGCCCCTAGTGTGTGTGTTCACTAGTGTGTGTGTGTGTGTATATGTGAGTGTTTCACTGCCCCCAGTGTGTGTGTTCACTAGTGTGTGTGTATGTGGGTGTTTCACTGCCCCCTAGTGTGTGTGTTCACTAATGTGTGTATGTGGGTGTTTCACTGCCCCCAGTGTGTGTGTGTTTACTAGTGTGTGTGTGTGTGTGTGTGTGTGTGTGTGTGTGTGTATGTGAGTGTTTCACTGCCCCTAGTGTGTGTGTTCACTAGTGTGTGTGTGTGTATATGTGAGTGTTTCACTGCCCCCTAGTGTGTGTCTTCACTATTGTGTGTGTAAGTGTTTCACTGCCCCCTAGTGTGTGTTCACTAGTGTGTATGTTGGTATTTCACGGCCCCTAGTGTGTGTGTGTTCACTAGTGTGTGTGTATGAGTGTTACACTGCCCCCTAGTGTGTGTGTCTTCACTATCGTGCATGTATGTAAGTGTTTCACTACACTCTAGTGTGTGTGTGTGTATGTGGGTATTTCACTGCCCCCTAGTGTGTGTTCACTAGTATGTGTGTTTGTAAGTGTTTCACTGCCCCCTATTGTGTGTGTTCACTGTTGTGCGTGTATATGGGGGTTTCACTACCCCTAGTGTGTGTGTTCACTAGTGTGTGTATGTGGATGTTTCACTGCCCACCAGAATTAGCTAAAGAGCACAAATCCTTACAAGTTCATACAAAGAAAAAAATGCCCCCTGGAATGTATGTTCACTAGTGTGTGTTTGTGTGTGTGTGTGTGTGTATGTGGATGTTCCACTGCCCCCTAGTGGGTGTATTCACTGGTGTGTGTGTGTGTGTGTGTGTATGTGAGTGTTTCATTGTCCCTAGTGTGTGTGTTCATTAGTGTATGTGTGTATGTGAGTGTTTCATTGTCCCTAGTGTGTGTGTGTTCACTAGTGTGTGTGTATGTGGGTGTTTCATTGCCCACCAGAATTAGCTAAAGAGCACAAATCCTTACAAGTGCATACAAAGAAAAGTATATAACCACACATACTTTGGGCCAGTCAAGATAAAACTATGTAATTACTGATGATGTGGAGCTGAACAGATCTGTTTGTGCTCCTGCAGGACGTGGAAGTGGAGATGAAAATCCTTGAGAGCTCAAAGAATGAATACGAGAAGAAGTGTCACGAACAGGTACCGCATTCCTGCTACAAGACAAACACAAACACGCTTCTCCACACACTACACAAGCTCCATACAAGCTCTGTTATATTACTGAACACGGTCTGACAGCTCATGCCAGCATAGGACGCATCAGCCATGACCTGTTTATGACTTGATTGGAGTCCACCTGTGGTTAATCCCCTTGATCAGACATGAGTTGGAAGGGCTGTCTATATAATATGGTCCCATAGTTCAGTACATCTTAGAGCACAAAGCTAGTTATGAAGTCCAAGGAACTGTCTGTAGACCTCCGAGACAGGATTGTGTGGAGGTACAGATCCGTGGAAGGGTACAGAACCCGCCCGGACAATCTTGAGTGATCAGGGTAGAGGGAGTCAGGGAGGTGACCAAGAACCCAAGGTGTCACTCTGACAGAGCTTCAGCATCACTCTGTGGAGAGAGGAGGACCTTCCAGAAGAACAAGGTTTTCTTCTTTAGGGTTGTCTCTGTACGTTGCTGCATTCATCTTTCCTTCGAGCCTGAGCACTGCCCCTAGTGTGTGTGTTCACTAGTGTGTGTGTAAGTGCGTGTTTCACTGCCCCTAGTGTGTGTGTGTGTTCACTAGTGTGTGTGTAAGTGAGTGTTTCACTGCCCCTAGTGTGCATGTTCACTAGTGTGTGTGTATATAGGTGCTTCACTGCCCCCTAGGTTGTGTGTATGAGAATTTTACTGCCCCCTAGTTTGTGTTTACTAGTATGTGTGTGTATGTGGGTATTTCACTGCCCCCTAGTGTGTGTGTGTTCACTAGTGTGTGTGTATGTGGGTATTTCACGACCACCTAGTGTGTGTGTGTTCACTAGTGTGTGTGTGAATGTGGGCATTTCACGGCCCCCTAGTGTGTGTGTGTGTTCACTAGTGTGTGTGTATGTGAGTGCTTTACTTTGCCCTAGTGGGTGTGTTCACTAGTGTGTGTGTGTGTGTATGTGTATTTCACTGCCCGCTAGTGTGAGTGTGTTCACTAGTGTGTGTGTATGTGGGTGTTTCATTACTTTCTAGTGTGTGTATGTGAGTGCTTCACTTTGCCCCAGTGGGTATGTTCACTAGTGTGTGTGTGTATGTGGGTATTTCACTGCCCCCTAGTGTGTGTGTGTTCACTAGTGTGTGTGTATGTGGGTGTTTCATTGCTTTCTAGTGTGTGTGTATGTGAGTGCTTCACTTTGCCCTAGTGGGTATGTTCACTAGTGTATGTACATGTATTTCATTGCCTCTAGTATGTGTGTTTACTAGTGTATGTGTATGTTTTGCTGCCCCTAGTGTGTGTGTGTGTTCACTAGTATATGTGTATGTAGGTGCTTCACTGCCCCCTAGGTTGTGTGTATGAGAATTTTACTGCCCCCTAGTTTGTGTTTACTAGTATGTGTGTGTATGTGGGTATTTCACTGCCCCCTAGTGTGTGTGTGTTCACTAGTGTGTGTGTGTATGTGGGTATTTCACAACCACCTAGTGTGTGTGTGTTCACTAGTGTGTGTGTGAATGTGGGCATTTCACGGCCCCCTAGTGTGTGTGTGTGTTCACTAGTGTGTGTGTATGTGAGTGCTTTACTTTGCCCTAGTGGGTGTGTTCACTAGTGTGTGTGTGTGTGTGTGTATGTGTATTTCACTGCCCGCTAGTGTGAGTGTGTTCACTAGTGTGTGTGTATGTGGGTGTTTCATTACTTTCTAGTGTGTGTATGTGAGTGCTTCACTTTGCCCTAGTGGGTATGTTCACTAGTGTGTGTGTGTATGTGGGTATTTCACTGCCCCCTAGTGTGTGTGTGTTCACTAGTGTGTGTGTATGTGGGTGTTTCATTGCTTTCTAGTGTGTGTGTATGTGAGTGCTTCACTTTGCCCTAGTGGGTATGTTCACTAGTGAGTGTGTTTGTGTGTGTGTGTGTGTGTATGTGAGTGCTTCACTTTGCCCTAGTGGGTATGTTCACTAGTGTATGTGTGTGTACGTGTATTTCATTGCCTCTAGTATGTGTGTTTACTAGTGTATGTGTATGTTTTGCTGCCCCTAGTGTGTGTGTGTGTTCACTAGTATATGTGTATGTGGGTGTTTCACTGCCCCCTAGTGTGTATATTCACTATTGTGCGTGTACGTGGGTGTTTCACCCAGACATTAATAACAACAGTGTGTGTGTGTGTGTGTGTGTGTCAGTCTCAGTCATTGTTACAGTTGCGCAGTGAGATGGCAGCGCTGCAGGCTGAGTTGCAGAGTCTGTCCTCCAGCCAGCAGGGGGAGCTCCAGGCAGAGAGGACGCTCAGTCATACACTACAGGAGAAATGCAAGGTCAGTTCTCCATCATAGCTTTATATATAGTCTCATCCCTTCATTCCTTTATTACCACCAACATCATCCTCTCATCCCTTCATTCCATTATCATCACCAACATCATCCTCTCATCCCTTCATTCTTTTATTACCACCAACATCATCCTCTCATCCCTTCATTCCATTATCATCACCAACATCATCCTCTCATCCCTTCATTCCTTTATTACCACCAACATCATTCTCTCATCCCTTCATTCCTTTATCATCACCAACATCATCCTCTCATCCCTTCATTCTTTTATCATCACCATCATCCTCTCATCCCTTCATTCCTTTATCATCATCCTCTCATCCCTTCATTCCTTTATCATCACCAACATCATCCTCTCATCCCTTCATTCCTTTATCATCACCAACATCATCCTCTCATCCCTTCATTCCTTTATCATCACCAACATCACCCTCTCATCCCTTCATTCCTTTATCATCACCAACATCACCCTCTCATCCCTTCATTCCTTTATCATCACCAACATCATCCTCTCATCCCTTCATTCCTTTATTACCACCAACATCATCCTCTCATCCCTTCATTCCTTTATTACCACCAACATCTTTCTCTCATCCCTTCATTCCTTTATCATCACCAACATCATCCTCTCATCCCTTCATTCCTTTATCATCACCAACATCATCCTCTCATCCCTTCATTCCTTTATCATCACCAACATCATCCTCTCATCCCTTCATTCCTTTATCATCACCAACATCATCCTCTCATCCCTTCATTCCTTTATCACCACCAACATCATCCTCTCATCCCTTCATTCCTTTATCATCACCAACATCATCCTCTCATCCCTTCATTCCTTTATCATCACCAACATCATCCTCTCATCCCTTCATTCCTTTATCACCACCAACATCATCCTCTCATCCCTTCATCCCTTTATCATCACCAACATCATCCTCTCATCCCTTCATTGCTTTATTACCACCAACATCATTCTCTCATCCCTTCATTCCTTTATCATCACCAACATCATCCTCTCATCCCTTCATTCCTTTATCATCACCAACATCATCCTCTCATCCCTTCATTCCTTTATCATCACCAACATCATTCTCTCATCCCTTCATTCCTTTATCATCACCAACATCTTTCTCTCATCCCTTCATTCCTTTATCATCACCAACATCTTTCTCTCATCCCTTCATTCCTTTATCATCACCAACATCATCCTCTCATCCCTTCATTCCTTTATCATCACCAATATCATCCTCTCATCCCTTCATTCCTTTATTACCACCAACATCTTTCTCTCATCCCTTCATTCCTTTATCATCACCAACATCTTTCTCTCATCCCTTCATTCCTTTATCATCACCAACATCATCCTCTCATCCCTTCATTCCTTTATCATCACCAACATCATCCTCTCATCCCTTCATTTCTTTTTCATCACCAACACTGTTCCTTCATCCCTTCATTCCTTTATCATCACCAACACTGTTCCTTCATCCCTTCATTCCTTTATCATTACCAACACTGTTCTCTCATCCCTTCATTCCTTTATCACCACCAACATCGTTCTCTCATCCCTTCATTCCTTTTTCATCACCAACACTGTTCCTTCATCCCTTCATTCCTTTATCATCACCAACACTGTTCCTTCATTCCTTTATCATCACCAACATCATCCTCTCATCCCTTCATTCCTGTATCATCACCAACATCATCCTCTCATCCCTTTATTACTTTATCACCACCAACATCATCCTCTCATCCCTTTATTACTTTATCACCACCAACATCGTTCTCTCATCCCTTCATTCCTTTTTCATCACCAACACTGTTCCTTCATCCCTTCATTACTTTATCACCACCAACATTATTCTCTCATCCCTTCATTCCTTTTTCATCACCAACACTGTTCCTTCATCCCTTCATTCCTTTATCATCACCAACACTGTTCCTTCATTCCTTTATCATCACCAACATCATCCTCTCATCCCTTTATTCCTTTATCATCACCAACATCATCCTCTCATCCCTTCATTCCTTTATCACCAACATCATCCTCTCATCCCTTCATTCCTTTATCATCACCAACCCTGTTCCTTCATCCCTTCATTCCTTTATTATCACCAACACTGTTCCTTCATCCCTTCATTCCTTAATAATTACCAACATCATCCTCTCATCCCTTTATTACTTTATCACCACCAACATCGTTCTCTCATCCCTTCATTCCTTAATAATCACCAACATCATCCTCTCATCCCTTTATTACTTTATCACCACCAACATCATCCTCTCATCCCTTCATTCCTTTATCATCACCAACACTGTTCCTTCATCCCTTCGTTCCTTTATCACCAACATCGTTCTCTCACCAACATCGTTCTCTCATCCCTTCATTCCTTCATTCCTTTATCATCACCAACACTGTTCTTTCATCTTAGCTTTAGAAAGATTCAGAAATAATACAGAGAAATGGTCTGACTTGGAGAGTTTTCTGATCAATAGTTTAATTAGCGATTATTTTCTATAGAAATAATTGTATTTAAAAAACATGTGGGACTTTTAACTCATCTTGCATTAAAATGTTTTGACTTTGAGTAAATTTATACCTTAATGTTTATTTTATTAATAGTTTAAAGCCATTTTACAGCCAAAACAATCAAAGCACATCCCAAACTTAACCAAATGCTTCAGTAAGGACTGTTTTAGTGAAGACAACTGTAGCTCATTTGGAGCAGACTAGCAAACCCTGCTTTCAACACACGTAAAATCATCATATCATCGCTCCAAAATAGTAACTTTACAGGAGAGAACAAAAGCAGTCTTAACTTTCAATTTAAGTGTAATGATTCACAAGACTCAGAGGTGAAGGTAAGATCTATAAGCAGGCTCTTTACTGAGAACATCAGTGAAATGCTATGAGCAGAGTACTGGGTACAGCGGAAGAGCGGTAGCCAGGAAACCGGAGGGGCCTAGTGGAGATATCCAGGTAGAGATATTCAGGTAGGCAGACTGGGCAGAGTTGGATGGTAACCCAAGCTCCAGCTGGAGATTTCAGGGTTAGGGTTAGGAATAGGGACGGATTAAGGATAGAGTTGCCCAGGCCACACCCCCCCCAACCGCGCCCCTTGTGATCAAGGGCCCTCTAATGGTATGCCCTGCTTTTCTCTAGGGTACCCTGGTAGGGGCTCTCATAACCAGGGCCCTCTAAAATTTTGCCCCCCTCTTTCCTAGGACCTCTAATAGCCAGAAGTCGAAGTCAGAGCAGTGCCATACTGCCTTATCCATTTTCATAAGGGGCTCAAAAGCAAGGCTAGGGCCCCCAAAAGCATGGCTTTTGCAACAGTCCCTGGGGTCAAAGTCCCTAAAAGTCAGAGAATACTTAAAATGCAGGGCCCTCTGACATAAAAATATATTGTATCATAAATGTTGATAGGCATCGCAAAATGTTTTGGGCCCCCGGGAGCCCCCTGACCTCAAGGGCCACTAGGTGCTGGGTCCACTGGCCCGGCCAGTAATCCAGCCATGGTTAGGATTAGGGTTGGTTCTTCTTGACTTGGCAGAACTTGACTGGACTTGGCGTGGCTGGACTTGACTTGTCCTCAGCTTGGCTTGACCTTGAGTGTGTTAGCCTAGCTTGGTTTAGCTGAGCAAGAGGCTTGGTTTGAACATGCAAGGTTACATTCAGTCCCCCACACTGAGGTGTGTGTGTGAGGGGTATACAAAGAGAGGGGGTAATGAGTGCCAGGCGGAGCAGAAGAGGGGCAGCTGCAGTGTGTTCTAGGCTACTAATATTCAGGGGACAGGGACCTCTTGTGGTCCTGAGCAGGAGTGCTTACAATAAGTCAATGGAACCAAATCTTTTTTTTCAAGTGATTTTGAAGAACTTCTATTGGTCCTTTCATCACGAGTTTTTTACACAGTGTAAGCGGCAGACAATCAACAAAAATGGAGATGTTTTTCATTGGACAGCGATGATATTTTTCATTTAAACATTAAAAAGTAAAGTATATCGTCGCTGTTCAATTAAAAAAACATGTATCTCTAAAATAGTAAAGTTACAGCAGAGGCCAACAACTGTCCGTACTTGTAATGTAAGTCAATGGAACCAGAATTTTTTCAAGCATTTCTAATGATCCATTCATCATGAAATGTTCATACAATGTGTAGAAAAACAAAAGATATAACAGTGAATGTTCCACCCAGACTTTCAGGCATGTGGGTGGGTTGCAGTCTTGCTTCCTGCTGTAAAGTACAGAGGCATGGCTAAAATAGCTCTCCGCCTACAGACTAAAACTCTTTGTGTTTCGATGGTGACATGAAAACATGGGAGAGCATTTTGTTTTATTTAAAAATTAATTTGCCCCTAAAACTGCTACATCATTGCTGTCAGAACTAAATCTTGTGGCTCCCTAACTGTAACTGCATGCAGACTGCTTCTACACACATTACTGAAAGAATGGGTCTCTCTCAGGAGCTCAGTGAACTCCAGCGTGGTACCGTGATAGGACGCCACCTGTGTAACAAGTCCAGTCATGAAGTTTCCTCACTACTAAATATTCCACAGTGGACTGTCAGTGGTGTTATAACAAAGTGGAAGTGATTGGGAACGACAGCAACTCTGCCACCAAGTGGTAGAACACGTACAATGACAGAGCGGGTCAGCGGATGCTGAGGAGCATAGAGCACAGAGGTCACCAATTTTCTACAGAGTCAATCACTACAGACCTCCAAACTTCATGTGGCCTTCAGATCAGCTCAAGAACAGAGCGTGGAGAGCTTCATGGAATAGGTTTTCATGGTCGAGCAGCTGCATCCAAGTCTTATATCACCAAGATCAATGCAGAGCGTCGGATGCTGTGGTGTAAAGCACGACGTCACTGGACTCTAGAGCAGTTGAGACGTGTTCTCTAGGGTGTCCAGTCACGCTTCTCCGTCTGGCAATCCGATGGACGAGTCTGGGTTTGGTGGTTGCCAGGAGAACAGTACTTGTCTGACTGCGTTGTGCCGAGTGTAAAGTTTGGTGGAGGGGGGATTATGGTGTGGGATTGTTTTTCAGGAGGTGGGCTTGGCCCCTTAGTTCCAGTGAAAAGAAAACCAGCTTCAGCAGACCAAGAGATTCTGGACAATTTCATACTCCCAACAGACCTCAGCCAGGTCCTCTCGTCCAACATCAGTGTCTGACCTCACAAATGAGCTTCTGGAAGAACGGTCTAACATTCCCATAAACACTCTCCTAAACCGTGTATAGAGTCTTCCCAGAAGAGTTGAAGCTGTTATAGCTGCAAAGGTTGGGCCAACATCATATTAAACCCTATGGATTAAGAATGGTATGTCACTCAAGTTCATATGCATGTGAAGACAGATGAGCGAATACTTTTGGCAATGTATTGTAGATGTTCATAGAGTTTTAAACTAGAGATCTTACGCAATGCTCCTTTGATGTACTGTTTTCCAAAATGTTGACTAGGCTACCTGTTTGGATTGTATAAGATTATTTTGAAAACAAGCTCTTTGTGTGGCTTGGTTTTAGAGTATGGACCATTTAAAAACTTGGACAAGGTTTACATACAACATACAGCTCTCGTTTTAAAACTGTGAGAGTAATTCTATGATAAGGGCTCATTAAGTGCCATTAATATGCAGAGGATGAGGAGGGCATTGGTGGAGCTCAGACTGGGAACTGACGTGTGTATTGCGTGTCTGTGTGTGTAGATTCTGGAAGAGCGTGTAGTGCAGTTAAAAGCGGAGAGAGATCAGACAGAGCTGAAGATGAGGGAGGTCAGCCAGGAGTCTCAGCAGGTACCTCCACCGTCGCACAGTGCATTTACGTTGATCCAGCTCAACTATATGTAGGTGTTATGAGGATGCTGCCCACAACATCTAGTAGAAATTTAGTTCATAAGTAAAAAACCACGTTCAGCAGCAAATAAAAGAAGTGCTATATATATATATATATATATATATATATATATATATATATATATATATATATATATATATATATATAAGCAAAGCCAGAGTTAGCATTGACACTGTAGTCCACCACTGGCGAGTAAAGAGATGAAGTTTAATATCAGATTAACATCATATTAATATTATCGATTTTAATAAAACCCATAGTGATGTATTTAAGGACCATTTCTCAAAAGAGTTCGCTCCATCTCTCCAGATTTCGGAGAACCTCCAGGAGGCGCACAGCTGGTTCCGCTCCAGGTTTGACAGCCTGAGCAGTGAAGTGGAGCAGAACCAGGTGGAACCTGAGGAGCATCCTGAATCCCGGGGGAGTGCAAAAGACTGCGAACGAGCACAGGACGCAGACAAGGTGTCTCTTAATAACGACTCGAGGACTAGTGTGAAGAAAAGCCACAGCGTAGCTCCTCACCTGAGATGTTCAGCGGTTGAAGTTTGTTTCTATACTTTAAGCACTGGAGCTGCTGTTACAGGCTGGTCTGGGGTCAGGCCAAAGACCAAACAGTGTTATCCAAGGCTAGAAAAGATTTTATGTATCTAACAAGTTTCAACACAGCAAGGAGCATCAGGACAGGGTCCTCTTAGAGAGAATCATTTACTTCCAGATGGTTTACAGGCCAAAGATAAAGGCACGTCTGAGGCATTTTAGATCCCCGCATGCTCCTGTCCTCTTGGACCATCACCCTGACCCGGACCACCACTTTAAAATAAAGCTTAAAATACCTTTAAAATCAAGTTTCATCCACAACAGTACGTATTAAAATTAAGCTGTGATTCAAAATACTGCATAGCAAGGTCTGAGGAAGAAGCTCCTCAATAATAATAATAATAATAATAATAATAATAATAATAATAATAATAATATTGCTAATATATAATATTATTTACTGCATCAATAACAGTTTACCACAGTCAGTAATTTAATACAGTGGATAAAAACTTTGTATTATTTATTCCGTATTTATTTCTGATCATGTAGTTAGCATCTCGCTAGCTGCATTAGCCTCCAATGCTAATAAAGAAGCGTGATCAACTACGTTTGGTTAAATTGGGGAACGATTGTAAATTTTGGTGTTCTGATTGTTCTTGTCTTCAAATCTGAAGCCCTGCTGCTCTGTGTTCAGGTCTTGCTGTGCATTGCCGAGCCGGAGCTAGAGCGCTGGGAGTCCACTCTGCTCCGCTGGGAGACCAAGAAGGAGCTGGCTCGCATCGCCAACGGACACAAACGCACAGGAACGCACACACACTCACTAACATAACACTGAGGTGACCAGGTTAATGAAATGAAAACCAGGGACATTTCCAGTTGGGCGGCCAATGTTTTAAATATGTAATAAATAGCTGTAAATATGTTGTATAAGGTATATACTATATAGCTGTAAATGCAAAAATATGTAGTTTAGGGTATATACTATATAGCTGTAAATGTAAAAAACCATGTAGTATATAGTTGTAAATATGTTGTATTAGATATATATTATATAGCTGTAAATGTATAAAACATGTAGTATATAGTTGTAAATATGTTGTATTAGATATATATTATATAGCTGTAAATGTATAAAATATGTAGTATATAGTTGTAAATATGTTGTATAAGGTATATACTGTATAGCTGTAAATGTAATAAATATGTAGTATATAGTTGTAAATATGTTGTATAAGGTATATACTATATAGCTGTAAATGTAAAAATATGCAGTATATAGTTGTAAATATGTTGTATAAGGTATATACTATATGGCTGTACATGTAAAATATATGTAGTGTATAGTTGTAAATGTATATTAAAGGGTATATATTTTATAGTTGTAACAGTATGTATAGAGTTTATATAGAGTATATGGTATATCACTGTAAAATGTATAGTATAGAGTATTTAGTGATGATGCCATTGCAAATGTATGGTTCTCTGTAATTCTCTGTTTCCATGATTTTGATACTAATGTATTAGTATCTGGTATATATGTAGTATATAGTTGTAAACGTATATAGGGTGTAACTATTTATAGTATAATAGTAAGAAGAATTATTATTATTATTATTATACTATATAGCTGTAAATGTAAAAAAATATGTAGTATATAGTTGTAAATATATCGTATAAGGTATATAATATATAGCTGTAATATAATGTATATATTGTAATTTATATACATTAAGAGCAAGAGCTTTTTATATACATTGGGGGAGCGTTCCAGCTTCACGTTGTTTGGACATGGTAACTATGACGAAGGCCGACTAAAATTGGGTACTAATTGATTAACTTTGTAAACAGTGTAAGACAATCATACAGTAGCTACCATGGTGTGGTAAACTGTGGAGCACTGCTGCCAGAGGAGCTGCTGCCTGACATGGACATTACTGTTACTCTGAGCAGCACACATGGGATTCAATTACAATACTCATGTACAAGATATCAGCTTCTAGCTTTCTGCTCTTGTAAGATTTGTTGCTTCCTAAAATATAATGTTACAGAGGGTCTCAAATGTCAGCACACTTTCATATGTGATACTGAAATTCAACACATATCCGATATGCTGCAATGCAACCTGGTATGGCATGCAACTTGCACGTCACTCCAGTTTCCTACTGTAGAGGCCCATTCGGGCTGTTGTTTCTATACAAAGAAGATTAAGAGGCACTTATAATCGCAACCGCTCTGTTTTCAAAGCAATTCTATTAATTATCAGATGAACGTGGCCACAGGAGGACGCGGCTGCTGTGTCAAAGTCTAGAACACAAGGTTTAAAGAAAGGGAGGATGCAACCCAAGGACACCGTGGCCCTTTTGTTTCACAGCAAGCTCGAACATATTCTCATAGTCACTAAAGCGTCACTCTTGAGATGGAGTTGAATAGGAAAGCGAACCTATATACATCCATGGTCACTTACGATGACCGTGCCACATGAAGCATTGTTCTTCTGCATATGCGGGTCAGTTTGGGAGCTTGACCTGCTTAGACTCCCGTCTAAGGTCGTATTTATAATATACTGTAAACGGCCTAACAAGAAAATTAGAATTGGGTAGAATTTGTCCACCTGCAGTGGTTGTTTGAGCCCATGATTCACATTCATTATTGTTCCGCAGTGAAAGAACCCTGGCTACTATAAAAGAAACCTTGGCTACAGCTCTCTAGCCAGACGAGGTTTATAGACCTACTTGACTCACTGTAAATGGCACCAGGGTACGCTTTTGACCCCAACGTCGGGGTCTGGACGGTTGTGGCTTGTCGTAACTTGGTGCGCAGTGGGTACGTGGAGTTATGTTCCCAATAAACGAGTGTAAAAGGAGAAACGTTGCTTCTACAGATGCATATAGAGCTCCAGTATATTGTTTCACCGAGTTGTAGTTTTAGTGTTGAACCTGGAGCGAACATGGTAGTGTTAATAGTTAGCACTTCCAACATATCAGCACTCTCTGTGAAATGATAGGATGAAGCTCTCATATATGAGCCAGCACATTTGCAAATCTCTATTTCATTCAGTTTAAGAATAAGTGCTAAGCGCAACTCAGAGGTGCATGATGCAAACACCTTCACCTTTCAGAGATTGTAAATGGCAGCTGCTGTATTCAAATAATGTAGACAAATAAAAATCATAAAAATGGAGTGCATGTTTTTCTTCGGACAGTGACAATATAGTATATAGCTGTAAATGTAAAAATATGTAATAAATAGCTGTAAATATGTTGTATAAGGTATATACTGTATAGCTGTAAATGTAAAAAATATGTAGTATATAGTTGTAAATATGTTGTATAAGGTATATACTATATAGCTGTAAATGCAAAAATATGTAGTTTAGGGTATAAACTATATAGCTGTAAATGCAAAAATATGTAGTTTAGGGTATATACTATATAGCTGTAAATGTAAAAAAAACATGTAGTGTATAGTTGTAAATATGTTGTATTAGATATATATTATATAGCTGTAAATGTATAAAATATGTAGTATATAATTGTAAATATGTTGTATAAGGTATATACTGTATAGCTGTAAATGTAATAAATATGTAGTATATAGTTGTAAATATGTTGTATAAGGTATATACTGTATAGCTGTAAATGAAAAAAACATGTAGTATATAGTTGTAAATATGTTGTATTAGATATATATTATATAGCTGTAAATGTATAAAATATGTAGTATATAGTTGTAAATATGTTGTATAAGGTATACACTATATAGCTGTAAATGTAAAAATATGCAGTATATAGTTGTAAATATGTTGTATAAGGTATATACTATATAGCTGTAAATGTAAAAATATGCAGTATATAGTTGTAAATATGTTGTATTAGACATATATTATATAGCTGTAAATGTATACAATATGTAGTATATAGTTGTAAATATGTTGTATAAGGTATATACTGTATAGCTGTAAATGTAATAAATATGTAGTATATAGTTGTAAATATGTTGTATAAGGTATATACTGTATAGCTGTAAATGTAATAAATATGTAGTATATAGTTGTAAATATGTTGTATAAGGTATATACTATATAGCTGTAAATGTAAAAATATGCAGTATATAGTTGTAAATATGTTGTATAAGGTATATACTATATGGCTGTACATGTAAAAATATGCAGTATATAGTTGTAAATATGTTGTATTAGATATATATTATATAGCTGTAAATGTATAAAATATGTAGTATATAGTTGTAAATATGTTGTATAAGGTATATACTGTATAGCTGTAAATGTAATAAATATGTAGTATATAGTTGTAAATATGTTGTATAAGGTATATACTATATAGCTGTAAATGTAATAAATATGTAGTATATAGTTGTAAATATGTTGTATAAGGTATATACTGTATAGCTGTAAATGTAATAAATATGTAGTATATAGTTGTAAATATGTTGTATAAGGTATATACTATATAGCTGTAAATGTAAAAATATGCAGTATATAGTTGTAAATATGTTGTATAAGGTATATACTATATGGCTGTACATGTAAAATATATGTAGTGTATAGTTGTAAATGTATATTAAAGGGCATATATTTTATAGTTGTAATAGTATGTATAGAGTTTATATAGAGTATATGGTATATCACTGTAAAATGTATAGTATAGAGTATTTAGTGATGATGCCATTGCAAATGTATGGTTCTCTGTAATTCTCTGTTTCCATGATTTTGATACTAATGTATTAGTATCTGGTATATCACTGTAAATATATATATATATATATATATATATATATATATATATATATATATATATATATATATATATATATATATATATATAAGGTATATAGTTCGAGTTTATACATATATAAACTATTCTAGTTTTTTAATTTATTAACGAATTATTATATATGATCTAGGGTTAGGGTTAGTTTTATACAGAGTATATGGTATACCACTGTAAATGTATAGTATAGAGTTTATAGGGTATAGCTGTAAATGTATAACATATGTAGTATATAGTTGTAAACGTATATAGGGTGTAACTATTTATAGTACAATAGTAAGAAGAATTATTATTATTATTATTATACTATATAGCTGTAAATGTAAAAAAATATGTAGTATATAGTTGTAAATATATCGTATAAGGTATATAATATATAGCTGTAAATGTAAAATATTTGTAGTGTATAGTTGTAAATGTATATTAAAGGGTATATATTTTATAGTTGTAATAGTATGTATTGAGTTTATATAGAGTATATGGTATATCACTGTAAAATGTATATATGTATGATGTATAATGTATAGTATAGAGTATTTAGTGATGATGCCATTGCAAATGTATGGTTCTCTGTAATTCTCTGTTTACATGATTTTGATACTAATTTATTAGTATCTGGTATATCACTGTAAATATATATATATATATATATATATATATATATATATATATATATATATATATATATATATATATATATATATATTTGTTGTAAGGTATATAGTTCGAGTTTATACATATATAAACTATATGATATATGATATACCACTGTAAATGTATAGTATAGAGTATATAGGGTATAGCTGTAAATAAATAAAATATGTAGTATATAGTTGTAAACGTATATAGGGTGTAACTATTTATAGTATAATAGTAAGAATTATTATTAGTAGTAGTAGTAGTAGTAGTAGTATTTAAAATGCTTTTTCATAGTTTCATAGCATCCATTAATAAAAACGTGTGAATGTTTATTTTATTAATAACTACAATAACTTAAAACTTTTTGATGCATCAGTCCAAAATTAAATATTTCATATAAAAACTGTTTTATTTTATGATTGTAAGTGTTTATTAAACTGTTCACTTTCATAGTATCTATTAGATTAATGTCCATTTTTATTTTTAGTGTAGTTATTTTTTGCTTTGATGACGTGTACCAAATCCCCCTACTCCGCCGGCGGGGGGCGCTGCTCCGCTCGGCTCGCTCTACTGCCACGTAATCCCGGTTTAATCCCGGCTCAGCGGCGGAGGGTCCCGGTACCGGTCGAGTTTGGTTCTTCTGCACGACTCCGGTTCGACCGAGGAGTTCTCGGCTTCTGAACCACGTGGTCACACAAAAAAAAGAAGCTCCGAGCGTGCGCGCGCGCGTGTCTGGCTTGTTATTTTTGTCCTCGCGCTCTCGCCGTACTGCGCGAGCAGCGAGTCCTAACTTTTCCCTGGTTGCAGAGCCGAGCAGGAGAGCACGAGGGACGAGCGGAGAGCAGAGTTCCAACTTAGAGCAGGAAAGAAAAACTCCAGACGTAAACCAGGAGAGAACTTTAATGACGTCTGACTGGGCGCGAGAGCGAGGGCAAAAGTCGAGGTAAGGGGCGCGCGAGACTTCTAGCACGTTCCACGGGAAGTGTGTTCGTGCGTGTGCGCGTGCGTGTGCGTGTGCGTGGACTGCTGTTGCTTACTTATTTGGTCTCGTAATGCAGTTCTCCGTTCCACCTTAAGTGGTGCAGTAGTTACAGCCTGGCTGCACCATTTAAGGTGGAACGAAGAATTAAAAAGGAGTTAATTTCAGCCTTAGTTGCTCATAGTTGGCCCAGAATTGAACCATGCATGCTGTTACTATCACTTCCATTGTTGTTATTTCGTTTGCAAGTAAACAAACAAACAAACAAAAACACCTCACGTGCCCACTTGTTAAGTCATGAGAGTGTCTCAGTCTTGGTGATTTCTAGCAGCTGTTGCTGAACCAGCAGCCTCCTGACCAGAGGGGGAGTCTCAGGGTGGGTCTCAAACTGAGCCCAAGTCTGTTACGGTACGTAGTGAACTATTTAGGGAGTGAAAAGTGACACCCTACCCCAGAGTTCACACTCTGGACTGGTGCTTTTCTGGTGAGCGTCCAGACAGGACTGGCCTGGGGATGCATTCCCATAGTTCATGTCCCTGACTACTGTTTCAATAAGAGGCAATACTGGGCAGCCAATCAGAAGAGAGAGCTCATTTGCATGTTTGATTAATTTGGAAGCTTCGGTTACTTATTACGTTGATGTAAAACCAGATGATCAACGAATAAATAGATAAATAACTTCAAAGTAAGTCGCGGTAAATAGTTTGTCTAATAACTGCCAGTAAAATGTATATGCATATGCAAATATACATTAACAACAGGTCTAAAATCTGATTGGCTGAGCCACAGTATTTGCATACTAACCACCTCTCTCTGTTTTAGTCAGAAGTATTATTAAACCCAGGCTGAGTCCCAAACGCCTCTTTACTCCCTTCCTAGTGCACTATACTCAACTTCAGCATGTAGGAGCACGCTGTAGTTCCTGCCTGTAGTTCATCTGATTCTCTGTATACTTTATTACCCTGTTCTTCAATGGCCAGGACCCCCACAGGACCCCCACAGGACCACCACAGAGGAGATACTATGAGAGAGGTGGGTCATTCTTAGCACTGCAGTGACACTGACATGGTGAAGGTGTGTTAGTGTGTGTTGTGCTGGTGTGAGTGGATCAGAAACAGCAGTGCTGCTCCTGGAGTGTTTAAACACTGTGTCCACTCACTGTCCACTCTATCAGACACTCCTACTACTTGCTGGTCCACCTTGTAGATGTAAAGTCAGAGACAGTAGCTCATCTGCTGCTGCAGTGGTCACAGGATGCCGCCCACTGGACGCTGTTGTCTGGATAGTTTTGGTTGGTGGACGATTCTCAGTTCAGCAGCAGCACTGCTGTGTCTGATCCACTCAGACCAGCACAACACACACTAACACACCACCACCGCAGTGTCACTGCAGTTCTGAGAATGATGCATCTTTCTAATAGTATCTGCTCTGTGGTGGTCCTGTGGGGGTCCTGATCATTAAAGAACAGAGTAATAAAGTATACAGAGAATCAGATGAACTACAGTGGAGCTCCTGTATGGTCAGTGGAGCTGATAAACTGGGGGAGGTGGTTTTAATGTTATGGCTGATTAAGTATAAATACTAACTTTATAGTTTTTAGTAGAGCTTGACTGTGAGGGTCTCTAAGATCACTCCTCTGGTGGAGTGTGTTATCAGACAGTAGATCTCCACGTTAGTGAGTGTGCAGTGTTGATGCTGAACAATGTGAGAGTGAAGAACACAAACACCCCACATCCTTCACAGACTCAGTGCTCAACACCCAGTTCCTGTTTGTCTGGGTGGAGGAGTTCAGGCCTGGATGCAGTTCTGGCTCTCGTGGTTGTGTATATGTATTATATAATGATGGGTGTGTGTGTGTATATATTGTATATAATGATGTGTGTGTGTGTGTGTGTGTGTGTGTGTGTGTGTATTGTATATAATGATGTGTGTGTATATATATTATATATAATGTGTGTGTGTTTGTGTATATATGTTGTGTGTGTGTGTGTGTATACATGTTGTGTGTGTTTGTGTATATGTGTGTGTGTGTGTTTGTGTGTATATGTGTGTGTGTGTATATATATGTGTGTTTGTGTATATTTGTTGTGTGTGTGTGTTTGTGTGTATATGTTGTGTGTGTCTGTGTATATATATGTCGTGTGTGTGTGTATATATATGTTGTGTGTGTCTGTGTATATATATGTCGTGTGTGTGTATATATATGTTGTGTGTGTGTGTATATATGTTGTGTGTGTGTGTGTTTGTGTATACATGTTGTGTGTGTGTATACATGTTGTGTGTGTTTGTGTATACGTGTGTGTGTGTTTGTGTATATGTGTGTGTGTGTGTTTGTGTGTATATGTGTGTGTGTGTATATTTGTTGTTTGTGTGTTTGTGTGTATATGTTGTGTGTTTGTGTGTATATGTTGTGTGTGTGTATATATATATGTTGTGTGTGTGTGTGTATATATGTTGTGTGTGTGTATATATATATGTTGTGTTTGTGTATATATATTGTGTGTGTGTGTATATATGTTGTGTGTATATATGGTGTGTGTATATGGTGTTTCTGTGTGTGTATATATGTTGTGTGTGTGTGTGTATATGGTGTTTGTGTATATATGGTGTGTGTGTGTGTGTGTGTGTGTGTGTATGGTGTGTGTGTGTGTGTGTGTATATGTTGTGTGTGTGTATATGGTGTGTGTGTATATATGGTGTGTGTGTATATGGTGTTTCTGTGTGTGTATATATGTTGTGTGTATGTATATGGTGTTTGTGTATATATGGTGTGTGTGTGTGTGTATAGTGTGTGTGTGTATATATGGTGGGTGTGTATATATGTTGTGTGTGTGTGTGTATATATGGTGTGTGTGTCTATATGTGGTGTGTGTGTGTGTGTGCCTATATGTGGTGTGTATATATGGTGGGCGTGTGTGTGTATATATGTTGTGTGTGTGTGTGTATATGTGGTGTGTATATATGGTGTGTGTGTGTGTCTATATGTGGTGTGTATATATGGGGTGTGTGTGTGTGTCTATATGGTGTGTGTATATATGTGGTGTGTGTGTGTGTGTGTGTGTATATATATATATATATATATATATATGGTGTGTGTATATATGTGGTGTGTGGGTATATATATAGACGGTGTGGGTATATATGTGGTGTGTGTGTGTGTCTATATGTGGTGTGTATATGGTGGGAGTGTGTGTCTATATGTGGTGTGTATATATGGGGTGTGTGTGTGTCTATATGTGGTGTGTATATATGGTGTGTGTATATATGTGGTGTGTGTATATATGTGGTGTGTGTGTGTCTATATGTGGTGTGTCTATGGTGGGAGTGTGTGTCTATATGTGGTGTATATATATGGTGTGTGTATATATATGGTGTGTGTATATATGTGGTGTGTGTGTGTGTCTATGTGGTGTGTATATGGTGGGAGTGTGTGTCTATATGTGGTGTGTATATATGGGGTGTGTGTATATGTGGTGTGTATATATGGGGTGTGTGTGTGTGTCTATATGTGGTGTGTATATATGGTGTGTGTATATATGTTGTGTGTGTGTGTGTATATGGTGTTTGTGTATATATGGTGTGTGTGTGTGTGTGTGTGTATATATGGGGTGTGTGTATATGTGGTGTGTGTGTGTCTATATGTGGTGTGTATATATGGGGTGTGTGTGTGTGTCTATGTGGTGTGTATATATAGGGGTGTGTGTGTCTATGTGGTGTGTATATATAGGGGTGTGTGTGTCTATATGTGGTGTGTATATATGGTGTGTGTGTGTATATGGTGTTTGTGTATATATGGTGTGTGTATATATGTGGTGTGTGTGTGTGTGTGTGTGTATATTTGTATATAATGACAGAGAGAGTTTTTCTGACTGCTGTTGTGTTGTTGCTCCTCCATCTCTCCCAGCATTCTCATTGCTGGCCTTTGCTCAGTTGCCATGACTACAAGAGCGAAGTTTCTGCGGGAATCTGGACGGGAGAGAATTACTAATGTTCCTGAATCGACACGTCACGTACCGGAACGCTGTAGAACTCCTGTAGTCCAGCTACAGCCCGGCTACCAGAGCGGCAACCATCAGCCGCCCTGGAGCTCAATCTGCCTATCGCTTTCACAGCAACCTCCTTCTCACTCTCCTCCCTCTCCTCTCCTTCTCCTTCAGTTCTACTTCTCCTCCTCTCTCCTCTCTCCTCTCCTTCTCCTTCAGTTCTACTTCTCCTCCTCTCATTCTCCTCCTCTCTCCTCTCCTTCTCCTTCAGTTCTTCTTGTTCTCCTCCTCTCCTTCTCCTTCAGTTCTTTTTCTCCTCCTCTCTCCTCTCCTTCTCCTTCAGTTCTTCTTCTCCTCCTCTCTCCTCTCCTTCTCCTTTAGTTCTCCTTCTTCTCCTCCTCTCTCCTCTCCTTCTCCTTCAGTTCTCCTTCTCCTCCTTCTCTCTCCTTCTCCTTCTCCTTCAGTTCTCCTTCTCCTCCTCCTCTCTCCTTCTCCTTCTGTTCTACTTCTCCTCCTCTCTCCTTTTCTTCTCCTCTCCTTCTCCTTCAGTTCTACTTCTCCTTCAGTTCTTCTTCTTCTCCTCCTCTCTCCTCTCCTTCTCCTTCAGTTCTTCTTTTCCTCCTCTCCTTCTCCTTCTCCTTCAGTTCTCCTTCTCCTCTTCTTCTCCTTCTCCTTCAGTTCTTCTTCTCCTCCTCCTCCTCTCTCCTCTCCTTCAGTTCTTCTTCTCCTCCTCCTCTCTCCTCTCCTTCAGGTCTTCTTCTCCTCCTCCTCTCTCCTCTCCTTCTCCTTCAGTTCTCCTTCTCCTCTCCTTCTCCTTCTCCTCCTCTCTCCTCTCCTTCTACTTCTCCTCCTCCTTCAGTTCTCCTTCCCCCCTCTCTCCTCTCCTTCTCCTCTACTTCTCCTTCAGTTCTTCTTCTCCTCCTCTCATTCTCCTTCTCCTTGAGTTCTTCTTCTCCTCCTCTCCTTCTCCTTCAGTTCTTCTTCTCCTCCTCCTCTCTCCTCTCCTTCTCCTCCTCTCTTCTCTCCTTCTCCTCCTCTCTTCTCTCCTTCTCCTTCAGTTCTTCTTCTCCTCCTCTCTCCTTCTCCTTCTCTTTCAGTTCTTCTTCACTCTCCTCTCCTTCACCTTCAATTCTTCTTCTCCTCTCTCATCTCCTTCAAATTCAATTCTTCTTCTCTTCATCCTCTCTCCCCTCCTTCTTCTTTATTTCTTCTTCTCCTATTTCTTCTCCTTCACCTTCAATTCTTCTTCTTCTCTCTCTCCTCCTTCTCCTTCATTTCTTGTTCTTCTCTTCCCTCTTTTCCTTCATTTCTACTTCTCCTCACTCTTCTCTTTCTCCTTCATTTCTTCGCATTCTTCTCCTCCTCCCCCTTCTCTTTTATTTCTTCTCATTCTTCTCCTCCTCCCCCTTCTCCTTCATTTCTTCTTTCTTCTTCTCCTCCTCCCTCTTTTCCTTCTCATTCTTCTTCTCCTCCCTCTTCTCAATCTCCCTCATTTCTTCTCATTCTTCTTCTCCTCCTCCCTCTTTTCCTTCTCATTCTTCTTCTCCTCCCTCTTCTCAATCTCCCTCACTTCTTCTCATTCTTCTTGTTCTTCTCTCTCTCTTTTTAATCTCCCCCATTTCTTCTCATTCTTCTTGTTCTTCTTCTTCCTCTTCTCCTTCATTTCTTCGCATTCTTCTCCTCCTCCCCCTTCTCTTTTATTTCTTCTCATTCTTCTCCTCCTCCCCCTTCTCCTTCATTTCTTCTCATTCTTCTTCTCCTCCTCCCTCTTTTCCTTCTCATTCTTCTTCTCCTCCCTCTTCTCAATCTCCCTCATTTCTTCTCATTCTTCTTCTCCTCCTCCCTCTTTTCCTTCTCATTCTTCTTCTCCTCCCTCTTCTCAGTCTCCCTCATTTCTTCTCATTCTTCTTGTTCTTCTTCTCCCTCTTCTCCTTCATTTCTTCTCATTCTTCATGTTCTTCTCCCTCTTCTCCTTCATTTCTTCTCATTCTTCATGTTCTTCTCCCTCTTCTCCTTCATTTCTTCTCATTCTTCCTCTTCTCCTTCTCCATCCTGCCCCTCTTCCTAACTTTTTCTTGTGCTACTTCTTTGTTTCTTGCTTTTTCTGCCTCCTCCTTCTCCTCATCCTCCTCTTTTGTCTATTTCGAGACAGGGACAAAAAGCAGATGCTGAACGTTGGATACTCAAGTGTACTCGCTCACCTGAAATCAGGGTTCAGATACCTGACAGTGTTGATGTGTGTTCTTATTTATATCTCTGTCAGATCCGAGCGCAGCGCCTCCTGTATGTTTATATTTAACTCTGTTTGAAGCGCCGTGCGGACCCTGTTTGACGAAGGGGGCCGAATAGAAAGTTAAGAACGTGCTGTTTCAGAGATACGAGGTCTTTGTTTTGATGTGCGCGCGTCAATAAATAATGAATTCACGTCTCCGTCCGCTCTCCGCAGGTGGACCGCGCTGACCGTCTCTGCGCATGTGAGCGCCTCCGGCGTGCGTGCGAGGAAGCAGCCTGTCCGGGGGTGAACGCGCACGGGGCACCATGCGGCAGCTGAAAGGAAAACCCAAGAAGGAGTCGTGGAAGGATAAGAAGGAGAGGAAGCAGGCCATGCAGGAGGCTCGCGAGCAGGTGGCCACCGTGGTTCTGCCCACGCTGGCCGTGCTCGTCCTGCTCATCGTCCTTTTCGTGTACGTGGCGACCAGACCGGGGGCCGTGGAGTAGGACCCCCCCCCCGTCCTGTCCTTGCTCCGTAGACTTGCTGCCATGCAAGGAGGCCAGTGTTTCTCGAAAAACCCCAAACGTTCCTCCTCCTACACCCCCCTCTCTCTGGATGTAGGGCTGTGCGATCATACAGACGCCCCATATTACATAATAAAGACTTGACAAAAAGCTCCCACAGAACCTCACCGGAGGCCGTGATTGGTCAGGATGCTTACAGCACACTGTAAACCAACACTACGATTGGTCGGAGGGCTCATTTGCATGAGGAAGGTATCAGTATTGCAAAGGACAACACTGCGATTGAAGATAAACAATGTAGAATGTAGCCCTAAAGGGCTGTGTTCCAAATATCTCCCTGTTAGACTTTGAAGTGGCCGGAAAGCTCATTTGCATATTCTACAGCAAAAAAAAAAAAAAACGCCACAGTTACTATTGGCCAATAATCTCTCATGAAGCCCTACAGTGCTGTGTCCCAATTAAAGGCTGGCCATTAGGCATCTAGTGGCCAAGCTTACGATTGGGTTAGGGGCTCAGTATTTGCCAATATTACGATAACGATTGACGGATATATCATGCAGCTGTGTCTGGCTGTGTCCCAAATGGCTAATTGGTAGGTGGGCCCATTTCCATATTGAAGACCAGTATATCATATATCACCATAGCACTGTGGGGCTGTGTCCCATTTTCGCCTCTGATTAGAGAAGGTGCATATCTTTAGGTGGAGTGTGCTGTTTAGAAGGCTCTGCACAGTCAGCACTGCAAACCTCACACAGTAACAACAGCCAACCAATATATCAGCTCTGATGCAACTGTACCTGGCTGTGTCCCCAACGGCATCTAGCTCACTATTTGTGTATGGTGCACTAATTTGTGATTAGTAGTGGCTCATCTGCATGAGGAAGGTATCAGTATTGCAAAGGACAACACTGCGATTGAAGATAAACAAACAGTATAGATTGCAGCCCTAAAGGGCTGTGTCCCAAATATCTCCCTGTTACACTTTGAAGTGGCCGGAAAGCTCATTTGCATATTCTACTGCAAAAAAAGCCACAGTTACTATTGGCCAATAATATCTCATGAAGCCCTACAGTGCTGTGTCCCAATAAAAGGCTAGCCATTAGGCATCTAGTGCCCAAGCTTACGATTGGGTTAGGGGCTCAGTATTTGCCAACATTATGATAATGATTGACGGACATATCATGCAGCTGTGTCTGGCTGTGTCCCAAATATCTCCCTGTTAGACTTTGAAGTGGCTGGAACTGCAAAAAAAACAACAAAAAACGCCACATGTACTATTGGCTGTGTCCCAATAAAAGGCTGCCCATTGGGCATCTAGTGCCCAAGCTTACGGTTGGGTTAGGGGCTCAGCTGTGTGTGGCTGTGTCCCAAATGGGTCCCAAATGTCAGTATAGTGAACTAATTGGTAAATTTTCCCATTTGCGTATTGCACACCAGTACAATAATATCACTATAGCACTGTTGGGCTGTGTCCCGTTTTGCTCCTGATTAGACCTCTGGTGCACTCTTTAGCTGGAGTGTGCTGTTTAGAAGGCTCTGTGAAGTCAGCATTGCAAACATCACACAGTAACAATGACCAACCAATATATCAGCTCTAATGCAGATGTACCTGGCTGTGTCCCCAAAGGCATCTAGTGCACTACTTGTTTATAGTGGACTAGTTTGTGATTGGTTAGGGCTCATTTGCATAAAGCAGGCTTCCGCGATGTCAGTGTGCCGCAGAGCCCAGCATCTGTTAACCAGCAGTGTACATCATGCAGCACTGTAGGGTCGTGTCCCAAATGGATCCCTATTAAACGTGAAGCACTGTTTTGGTATAGCGCACTGCTCCTTTTTAATTGGTTGAAGGGCTCATTTGCATATTACAGCCTTCTGCAGTGCCGCAGTATTGCAGAGCCCAGCATCACGATGATTCAAACACGCTCATGGGACAAACGGCATTCGTGTTTTTTTGGATTCCGCCTCTTTCTGCTGGATCCAGCTGGACTTGCCTCTGCCAGACCGAACGACTGTGTTTAGCGGCCGCGTTGGCCCGGACTCTGTTTACAGGGGTTCCACTTCCATGCCAAAGCACCTGAGATATTGATCAGGAACAGCACAGCAACGATCCAGAGCTTCAGGACTGCATTGCACATGTACACATAGCCTTGGATGTTTGAACATGGTTGAAAGGATGTCAGTGGACTGAAGGTCCTCATGATTTCCATGAATGATAGAATTCAGTGTTTTAGAGATGGTTCTTTATAGAGAATCAGTGGTGGTGAATGGAACCAGAGGTCACCATGGACAAATATGGACACTGTGAAAGCCACCAGTGAACCTACACGTGTTCATATGGAATGTTGATGATGGGACAATCTGAAAATATTAAGTTGGGGGGGGACTATTTGGTTTCACAGCACCCTACATGTATCCCTCCACCATCAAAGGATTTTAAGGCCAAGATCTTCTCAAAACAGCTTCTCAGGCAGCGTCATAACCTAGAGGTGGACGTCTGGTTCCATTCACCACCACTGTGATCAGTAAGGATAAGTGTCTCTATGACACCCAACGCTTAATCAAGGCTTGCAGACGGAACGAGCTTAGTTTTCCTGGAAGAAGCACCAGCGTTGGAAGAGAAACAACCATGGCTGTGTCTCAAAACCTAGTGAGCTCCTACATAGGCAGCATTTTACATCATAGTATGCGCTCCTGACATGTAGGCTGTCCCAGTTCTTACATACCTTAAACATGCTGTTTACTGAGGAACCTTATTTAGACCTGATTTTAAGGAAGTATTGAACACTTTCTCAGCCGCTAAGGCAATCCCATGATGCAACACAGGCTAATCTAGGAGCAGTGAAGTGGTTTTAAAATGTGAGTTATTTTGATTCTCTCTGGAGTTTTAATGTGTTTCTGGTCATATAATCACACAAAACAGTATTTTATTATCAACTCTGTAACGAGTCCTTCACCATTTACACTTTTATACTCCAGACATTAGCATTTATGCTAGCGGATTTTTAAGCCACGGGCTATTGTTTTGGATGCCAGCCGGTAGCTTAGCAACCAGCTAAACCACCGGTCACGTGCTGCAGTTGGCGAGAACAAGCCGTGACGCAGTCTCTCTCTAACTAGAGCGTCTCAGTAATCTGTTTTATGAGGAGAGATGAGGAGAGAACGCTGCTACTTACACAGCTGCTACCTAGACAGCCTACTTAGACACTCACTAGGGTTTGAGACACATCCTCTGTTGAAGAGTAGTATTAGTATCTTCGTTGCAGAGCTTCAGACCTCCAAGGCTTATTTGTTTGAGGTATTGACAGACGGATGTTTGTTTTTCTTCACGCTCGCCTAAAAAAATTGGACCTCCGGCGTCCGGAACACTTTCAAACCTTCTCCAGACTGGGATGCTGCAGATGAAGCCTACGCTGCAGTCTTCCATAAACGACAACACCTCAGTCCATACCCCAATCCTGAGCTGGCTTCTGCTTACAGCTAGCTGAGAGTTACCCAGCTCTCACAAGAGGTCTCGTGCCCACTGTTCCAAAGTTTCCTACCGCTATAGCAGGCGATCCGGGCCCCCGAGTGGCGGTGCCTGGGATGCCGTTCCAGCTAGCATAGCATCCAAATGATCTGAAAGCTATTAATTGAAGGTAAAGTCTTTACGTAATGTTGCTTTAAATCAAACTTTTTCATTTTTAACTTTTTTTTTGTTCTTCACTTGTTTGACATTCAGCTTGGACCATGTATAATAATAATAATAATAATAATAATAATATATAATGATATCATGAGTGGCCTAGTTAAAGAGACCCCTGATCTCCATAGACTCTACACACCCTCTCATCAATGTGCCTTGATTGAATCATGTTTCTGAATGGCGGCTGCTGCACACAGTTCAGATTGTATTTATGTGTGTGTGTGTGTGTGTGTGTGTGTGTGTGTGTGTGTGTGTGTGAGAGAGAGAGAGGAGATGAGCCGTATGATTGCGAGAGACACGCACTCGCTGAACCTGTAAGCTGGCCTTGGATCAGAATTGTGCCTTAAACTTTTGAATGAGTCGCATACAGTGAATGAGTTCATTTAAATACGTGAATAAAAGCCAATGAGAAAGTGCTACGCTGGCTGTTCCTGTGTGAATTCTTTCTGTTCCTGGACACCTCACACCTAGGCCTCTGCCATTTTCTTCTCCAACAGCACCCCCTAGGGGTGAATATCAGGATTGCTTTGTGGATTTAACTCACTCCTGTCCACCATAATGAGCTTGTACAGGGTGGTGGTGAAGTTTGGTAGCTTGGACTGGCTTTAACTCTGTTCTTCAATGATCAGGATGCCCCTGCACACATAGGACCACCACAGAGCAGGTACACACCACAATAACAGTAATGTTTTTATATGCAAAAAAGAAAAAGGTAACTAAATAAAAGCAAAAATGCTCTATGTACAAAGAAAAGCTTCATAACACTAATATAAATCATTTATCTATAGAAATTAAATGAACCAAGGACAAAACCTTCTCTCCATTATTTTTCTGTTTTGGACATAATTTGAAAGGAGCCGTTGCCCTTTACGTTGTGTGTGAATTTCATGATGAACGGACTAAAAGAAATGGCCTAAAATTACTTGGAAAAAAGTCTGGTTACCTTGACTTCTATTAAAACTAGAGTATGTTTTTTCCTTCTCCTGTAAAGTTGCAATATACCAATACACAATATATATATATATATATATATATATATATATATATATATATATATATATATATATATATATATATATATATATAAGCTCTATTCTGATTGGCTGCCCACTTATTAAAAATAGGAACGTTTATGAGCCTATCAGAGGTTGAGATGCCATTCAGAGTGGTTTGATGTGAAACGCTCGGTATTCATACGGTGGACGTCTGGTTCCATTCACCACCACTGTGAAGCCACTTGTTTACATGTTAACCCTTTAATTAAGCCTCCTTCTTAAGAGGTCTGAGCTCGCGCTGCCCGTAGCGGCTCCTTTAAGGAGGTGATGACGTTCTCCGCGTGTTTTGTCGATGCTGTGCGCAGGTCGCGAGCTGCCGGATCTGAACGTCCGCGTCCAGAGCGCGAGCACCGCCGACACCGCGATTCTGTCCCGGCGCAGCGCCACGTCACCGCGCCGGAGTCCCGCGCTCAACTGGGCTCGAGCGTTTCCGGTCCAACCGGGACCCGACCGGAACTGGACCGGAACTCCGCCGTGATTCTCGCGCGCTCCCGTTAGGCAGGCGGGATACGATCGCGCGCGGGATTCTGATTCAGCGCGAGGTAAATGCAGATTGTGGTGTTTAATGCAAATCAGCGGTGGGTTTACACACAGTATCAGATAACACAGTGTGTGTGTGTGTGTGTGTGTGTGTGTGTGTTTGTTTTGGACAGAGGTGCACAAGGCGCACGCGCACGATCACGACACGTCACACCGCACAAATGACCGACAGAAGATGGGATCAACAGAGCAGCTCGGTATCTCTCTTTATCTCTCTCTCTCACTCTCTCTCTCTCTCACTCACTCACTCAATTATCACTCTGCATCTCTCTCTCACTTTCTTTCTCTCTGTCTTTCTGTGTTTCTTTCTCTCTCTGTCTCTCACTTTCTCACTCTGTCTTTCTTTCTGTCTCTCTATGTCTTTCTTTATCTCTCTTTATCCCCTTTCTTTTTTTCTTTCTTTCAGTTTCTCTCTCTATTTCTTTTCCCTCTCTGTCACTCTCTCTTTTCTTTCTTCATGTCTTTCTTTTTTTCTTTCCTACTATCACTTTCTATTCCATCACTTGCTCTATTCCTTCACTCTCTCTCCCTCCCTCTCCCTCTCCCTCTCCCTTTCTATTCTCCTCTCTTTCTCTATCTCTTTCTTTTCCCTATTCCTCGTTTCATATTATTTCTCTCTCTTGTACTCTTTCTCTCTTTCTGTCCTACCGACCCGCTCGGTCCCTTTTTTCCACATACTATTCCTCTTCTTTCTTTCATATCTCTTTATTTTCTTTTACGGGCTCTCTCTCTCTCTCTCTCTCTCTCTCTCTCTCTCTCAGTTGTAACATCAATGTAACTGATGTTAAGTGATGTTATTGATCACTGGACGACTGTTGACCAGACACTGTTGCTGCTGCTGTTTTTTTTTACACTAGTCCTTTATTTGTGTAAGGATTTGGTATTTTTCACCTCCTCCCACTGTTTACGTTGTACTTTGGCCCTCCAGGACCACATGGGGGCACCAGTGAGCTACAGAGTGACTAACACACCCTGCACATAACATACATAACATATAACATATAACATATAACATATAAGCCACAGTCTCTCACGCATGTGCAAGGTGGCATTAATAAAGCAATCTGTGTACAGTACACTTTACTAGATGTTTAGTGTACTTTATGTACTTTACTGTAATTTAAGTAGTGTAGTACATTTTAAATACTTTAATTTATGTACTTTAGTGTTCTTTAAATGGTATAATTTACATGAGGTAGTTTAGGTAGTGTACTTTAAATACCTTAATGTACTTTATGTACTTTAGTGTTCTTTCTATAGTATAGTATACTTTAAGTAGTGTACTTTAAATACATTAATGTACTTTATGTACTTTAGTGTACTTTAAGTAGTGTAGTGCAATTTAAATACTTTTTGTAGCTTAGTGTTCTTTTAATGGTTTTATGTACTTTAAGTAATGTAGTGTATTTTAAGTAGTGTAGCATACTTTAAATACCTTAATGTACTATGTGTACTTTAGTGTACTTTAAGTATTGTAATGTACTTTAAATACTTTAATGGACTATATGTACTGTAGTGCACTTCAAGTATTGCAGTGTATGTGTCATTTATGTAGTGTATCTACAGTCAACACACATAAATATTTGGACAGTAACACCATTTTTATCATTTTGCCTGTGTAAACCACCACTATGGATTTGAAATGAAAATGTGATTGAAATGTAGACTTTCAACTGTAATTTAAGGAGTTTAACCAAAATCGTCCAAATAGTTTGCAGTGATTGACTGAATCTGAGCAGAAAGTAGAGCTCTACATTTCAGAATTATTCCTACTTCTTTTGTCAGCATCAGATCATCAATAAACACCAGTGGCCCAGCTGGCAGGCCATACAAGCCCATGCCATAACACTGCCTCCACCATGTTTCATAGAAAATGTGTTACACTTTTTATTATAAGCCCTTTATTTCCTTTTCCACATTCTTCCCATCATGATGGTGTATGTAAACCTTGGTTTCAGCTGTCCAAAACTATATATATATATATATATATATATATATATATATACGTACAGGGGTTGGACAATGAAACTGAAACACATGGTTTTAGACCACAATCATTTATTATTATGGTATAGGGCCTCCTTTTGCGGCCAATACAGCGTCAGTTGGTCTTGGGAATGTCAGACAAGTCCCGCACAGTGGTCAGAGGGATTTTAAGCCATTCTTCTTGCAGGACAGTGTCCAGGTCACTACGTGATGCTGGTGGAGGAAAACGTTTCCTGACTCGCTCCTCCAAAACACCCCAAAGTGGCTCAATAATATTCAGATCTGCTGACTGTGCAGGCCATGGGAGATGTTCAACTTTACTTTCATGTTCATCAAACCAATCTTTCTCCAGTCTTGCTGTGTGTATTGGTGCATTGTCATCCTGATACACAGCACCGCCTTCAGGATACAATCTTTAAACCATTGGATGCACATGGTCCTCCAGAATGGTTCGGTAGTCCTTGGCAGTGACGTGCCCATCTAGCAATGCCATGAGAAGGCAGCCCAAACCATCACTGATCCACCCCCATGCCTCACTCTGGGCATGCAACAGTCTGGGTGGTACGCTTCTTTGGGGCTTCTCCACACCGTAACTCTCCCGGATGTGGGGAAAACAGTAAAGGTGGACTCATCAGAGAACAATACATGTCTCACATTGTCCACAGCCCAAGATTTGCGCTCCTTGCACCATTGAAACCGACGTTTGGCATTGGCACGAGTGACCAAAGGTTTGGCTATAGCAGCCTGGCCGTGTATATTGACCCTGATATATATCATTTTTGTGTTTCTTGATGGCAGTCCTTGACTTGAGGTTGTGATCTTAGAGGGGCTATTAAAAATGGCTGTAATTCCCAAATGGTTAATGCTATATTCTTGTTAAAACCCTTGAATTAATGCTGAAAGTCCTTCAGTCCATTGCAAAGGTGTTCAGAGGGAATGTTTGTGCATTAGCACTGTCCTACAAACAGTCCAAATTAGACGAACTCTGCTGCTCTGACCTCGTTTTTAAGACCAACTCTGATGACCATATGATGCCAAGGTTGCAGGGCAGTGACTATTTTGAGGCCTGCAGGTGCAGCTGAGATGCAGATAAGCAGTAACATTGAAGAGAAGAAAGAGAGATGGAAAAAAGGAGATACAGGGTAAGAAAACTAACAAAGAGAGAGAGAGAGAAGAGAGTAGAGAAGAAAGAGAGCGTGCAGTGTAGCAGATTAGTGCAGCGTGAAGAACCTGTTGGATGTGTTAATATTTGACTTTGGCTCTTTAACTGAGACCCTGAGGGCCTAATGTGAGGAAGCGATAATAAGGAACGTTGTAAAAGCGCCTGGTGGACGTGCTTAAACACTCTCTCCAGGAAACAGAACAGTGTTTTGAAACCAGGGACGTTTTTTTAGTAGAGAAACCTCCCAGGACGTAGCAGATATAGATCAGGTTTAGACTGTTTTCAGTTTTTTCTTGTTATTCCTCAAAGCAGTGGATATTAATCTGATTTTTGTTGGCGATTTAGGTAAATTCCTTGCAGTTCTTTTATATATAACAGGATGTATGAGGGATTCTAGGTGGCTGTGACAACGTACTGACAATTTTACCACTATGTTGCCAGAACGTTGTCAGATAACGTTGTCACAACTTTCTGAGGAATTACATTTCAACATTGTGACAACATTGTGGGTACCAAAACTGTTGGTTGCCATAACTGTGTTTGGTGTCTGAACGTTGCTTCTTTAGTTTTGACCCCAGAACTATGAGGCTAATGTAGCTAACAAGTAATGAATGCTGCACCTCTTAGCATGGTGCTAACTGCATGTCTAAATCATCACACACTCTCCTCAGAACATCACACACTCTCCTCAGAACATGTGGAGATGTTCAGTATCTCTAATAGACTTAATTATGTAGTTTCTGACATTGTCTGACTCACTGTTTTCTATAAACGTGGGCTAAAGTACATTAGCATGAAGCTAAAAACAGTATACCCATCAAACACATAACATTGTCACAATGTTGTCTACTTTCCTACAAATGGTTTGTCAAAAGGTGGTCCTTTTTATGATGTCTGGACAAGGTGGTCACAAAGGCACTTTTAAATAACGTTGTTTTATGGTATTATAACAACCTCTTGACAACTTAGCAAGTTCCATGCAGATTTAATAGAACATATGAAGAATTCTAAGAGGTTGTGACAACGTACTGAAAACCACTGTTGAGGTAATTACTCAAAAAAAGTAATCCATTACTGATTACTTATTACTCATAAAAATTGTAATGGGATTACTTTACTCATTGCTTTTAAGCTACATCCTGAAACCCATTCAAATATACTGGAATCAAATCAATACACATCAATTGTTTTTTTAGTAGTTTATTTAGGAACAGATTATATCAGTAGTACTTAATGTGTATAAAATGGACTTTACTTTACTTGCTGTTACTTATTTCCTCAGAACAAGTCAGTGTATTTTAGCAAAAATAAAAAATAAAGTCTAATAAAGCTTTCTTTAGTGGTACAACAAAACAAAGCTAGCACTTCACGGCAGGCATATAAGAACTGAGTATACGAGTATAAGAACTGAATTCACAAAAATAAACTCATAAATGAAATAAGTTCTCAGATCTTCAAGGGGCTCTTCCTTCCTAGCGTTTGGTGAAAATTCAGTGTAGTGTTTGGGTGCTATTGGGGGCACATAATGCGTTACTTTGTACCACGTTACCCCCAACACTGCTCCAAACTTTACCACTACGTTGCCACAACATTGTCACCGAAACTGTAGCTTGTCCCAACATAACTGTGTTTGTAGGAAAGGTGTTTTTGTTGTCTGTACGTTTCTTCTTTGGGTTTAGCCCCAGAAATGTGAGGCTAATGTAACTAACAAGTAATGGAAACTGCAGCAGTTAGCATATGCTAACTGTATGTCCCCTCAGAGACCAAGTGGAAACAAGTAATGGAAACTGCAGCAGTTAGCATATGCTAACTGTATGTCCCCTCAGAGACCAAGTGGAGATGTTCAGGATCTCAAAATAGACTTAATTACGTGGTTTCTGATACTGTGTGACAGACTGCTATCTATAAACGTGGACTGAAGTAAATTAGCATGAAGCTAAAAACATCAGCAATCGCCATCACAAAGCCTGAACTTTGACCAACCTTTTGTTGAGTCCTCTGACTTCTGTGGAAATCTCAGGTTTTCACTGATTGCTGATACCCTGCCAACGTACTGTTTAGGTGCCTACAACGTTGTTACAATGCTGATAAGTAATTTATCAGAGAGTTGAGAGTTATCTGACAATGTTTTGAGAACGTAGTGCCAACAATATCAGTACCTTGTCACAACCTCTTAGAGTCCTTCCTACGTTCCATTATATCTGCTTGAAAGCCCATGGAGTTCGGCTACATTGCCAACAGGTAGAAATAGTACAATAAAACAAGGTTACTTCATGATGACGTTGGGACAACGTTCTGACAACCTTGTTGAGACAATGTGAGAATCAGCACCTTTTTGACAACCTTGTAGCAACGTTGTAAGAAAGTAGACAACAGTGTAACAACATTGCGTTTGCTGGAAAACTGTTTTTGACACTGTATGACACACTGTGATTTATAAACATTGACTGAGGTAAGTTAGCATAAAGCTAAAAACAGAAGCTGGTGCCATTACGAAGCCTGAAGTTTGTCCGTACTTTTGTTAATTTCTCTGACTTTTGTGGAAATCTCAGATTTTCCCTGAATGCAGAAAAGGATTTTAGTTGGCAAATCAGTAAGCAAGGCTATAAAACTGTTAACTACTAATTTTAATCATAATTTGAGTTTATAG
>CM038716.1:7731179-7753679 GCA_021613375.1 Megaleporinus macrocephalus
TCCTGCGTTTAACCAGTTCCAGTGTTTAACCAGTTCCAGCGTTTTAACCAGTTCCAGCGTTTTAACCAGTTCCTGCGTTTAACCAGTTCCAGTGTTTAACCAGTTCCAGCGTTTTAACCAGTTCCTGCGTTTAACCAGTTCCTGCGTTTAACCAGTTCCTGCGTTTAACTAGTTCTAGCGTTTAACCAGCTCCTGCGTTTAACCAGCTCCAGCGTTTTAACCAGTTCTAGCGTTTAACCAGCTCCAGCGTTTAACCAGCTCCAGCGTTTAACCAGCTCCAGCGTTTTAACCAGTTCCAGTGTTTAACCAGTTCCTGCGTTTAACCAGTTCCAGTGTTTAACCAGTTCCTGCGTTTAACCAGTTCCTGCGTTTAACCAGTTCCAGTGTTTAACCAGTTCCAGCGTTTTAACCAGTTCCAGCGTTTTAACCAGTTCCTGCGTTTAACCAGTTCCAGTGTTTAACCAGTTCCAGCGTTTTAACCAGTTCCTGCGTTTAACCAGTTCCTGCGTTTAACCAGTTCCTGTGTTTAACCAGTTCCAGTGTTTAACCAGCTCCAGTAAAGGTTTAGTGGCTGTAGACAGTAGTAGATTCTCTGCTGTGCTGATAAATGAAGATATAAAATCAAACGTATTGTTTTCTGTTAGCTTGGTTGATAGCAAACTGCCTCCAGAATGCTGAGCGTGCTGGAGCTGCTAATATTGATCAAAACCATAAACCAAATTTTAGCTGCAGTATTGACCACCAGACCGTGCCTACTTTCAGAAACATGAATAAATAAATAAACACAAACGCTGCTGAATGAAAAACCCACCCAGTAGACCTGTAAACCACTTCAAAGCTAAAGTCTTTCTTCATATCTAATAAACGTTTAACAGTGGAGGCTGCAGCAGCGCTGGCGATACTCAGATCGATACTCAGTTGATATGTTGATGTGTTAAATGATCATATAGCAGTGATCGTTCTGGTCGTTTCACAGAGGAGCTGTGATCTGAATGTGTCTGTAAAACTGGGTCACATACCGTTTATTTATGAACAGCTACAGAAAGAGAGAGAGAGAGAGAGAGAGAGAGAGAGAGAGAGAGAGAGAGAGAGAGAGAGAGAGACGGGTGGGAGAGAGACACACACAAAGACAGAGACAGAAAGAATAAAAAGAAAGAAAGAAGGAAAGAAGAGAGACATAGACGTAGTGAGGGGAGAGAGAACGATAAAGAGGATGGAGGAAGAGAAAAGAAGAATAAAGAGAAAGAAAGTGTTAGACAACTGATTTGACAGGTTTATTTGAGCATACACACACAAACACACACAGACACACAAACACAAACATAAACACAAACACACAAACACACACACACACACACACACACACACAAACACACACATATATACACAAACAAACACACACATACATCTCTCTCTCTCCCTGTGTTTTTCTGTCTATCCTTTTCTGTCTGTCTTTTTTAGCTGGCTGCAGTGGAGGCTGATGGACCCTCTCCTAGTGTCTCCTAGTTTCCCTTTCTCTCTCTCTCTTCTCTCCCTATCTGTCTGTTCTCTCTCCCTCTGTTCTCTCTGTCTTTCTTTCTCTCTCTCTAACTGTTCTCTCTGTCTCTTTATGTCTCACACTGTTCTCTCTGTCTTTCTCTCTCTCTAACTGTTCTCTCTGTCTCTTTATGTCTCACACTGTTCTCTCTGTCTTTCTCTCTCTCTCACACTGTTTTCTCTCTCTTTCTCTCTAACTGTTCTCTCTGTCTCTTTATCTCTCACACTGTTCTCTCTGTCTTTCTCTCTCCGTCTCTTTCCCACTCTCTCGTTCTCCCTCTGTTCTCTCTCTCTCTCTCTCTCTCTCACTTTTCTCTCTCTCTCACTTTTCTCTCTCTCGGTTTCTTTGTCTTTTTCTCTCCTTCTCTCTCTCTCTTTCTCTCCCTTACTCCCTTTCTCTCTCTTTCAAGTTCAAGTTCAAGTTAAAAGAGCTTTATTGGCATGAATTGTTATCAACTGTGGCCAAAGCAGTAGTGGAATTATTAATAGTAGAAATACAAAATCTCTCTCTCTCTCTCTCTCTCTCTCTCTCAGGTTCAAGAAGTCTCCCCTTGGCTATAGTGACACAGTGGCTGTTGCCATGGAGACAAGCTCCTCCCACTGCCTAAGGAAAGGTGCTCATTTTGGGAGGTGAGCCATGTCCCATCATGCTCGTCCCCTCTGTGACTTCCCTGTCAGCTTGCAGTGTGTGTGTGTGTTTGTGTCCCCATGTGCTGCTGCCCCCGTCAGGTGAAAGAAAGAATTGCAAAGTACAAATGGGCCACCAATAAAGTATTCTTACGAGTGATGCCGCGGCCAATAAAGATTTGTGACTTTGACATTGCAAAACATTTTGGTAGAACAGTTTATGGTTGTTGTCCTGCTGCTTGACCCACATGCTCTTGAGCTTGATTTGACCCCTAGTCCTCAAGTTCTTGACAAGGTGTTTCAATTCTGGTTACTTGGGGGAATTTGGGGAATTTCTAGGGATGGTCCCGTATGGATTGACCAGTCAAATTGCTCACTTGTTACAAACCTACAGCGAATAGAGCTTTAGTTACATTTCTGTATGCCAACCATGGTGAAAGTAGTGTGAAGCAATTCTCGTCTCCGCATGGGGTGAACAGTGTCTTGTCATTAGCGGTGTGAGGAAATATCAAAATTTTGAATATCGCGATATTATATTTAGTGATATCGATTCTCAGAAACACAGTATCGATTATACATGCAAATATTTCTGGCAGCAGTGAATCACTGTGTGTTGTGTTTAAACCTCTGACCACTAGATGGCAGTGCTGTAATCCATTTTCAGCTCCACTCCAACATTAACAAGCAGCACAAGTGTGCAATGCTATTGTAAACATTGGCAAACCTGTTCATACAGTAAAAAAATCACAATATATTACTTTGCTTGTAGTATCACAATATATCATGATATATTAAATCGTGACCGCTGTATCATGATAAGTATCGCCAAGTTCTTGCCAATACGCAGCCATACTCTTCATCACCATTTAAAGAAACAGACAATCAGACTGGCCGTTCTGATTAAGGCTGATCAGATGGCGAGAAGGGGTCTGTGGTGCTTCGTCCTTGTAGTATTGTATTAAGACCCCAGAGTGACGGTGTTAACATCTGACCTTCAAAGTTGTCACTCACTATAAAACTTCTAGTCGAAGATGATCTGCTTCAACCAGCAAACAGTGATCCACTCACACAGCATGGCTGCTACTTACAGGTCACTGTTGGGGTTGTGGTGCTAATAAAGGTGGAGCTGCCCGTCTCCTCAGTGTTGAATGCTGAGCTGAAGCTGCTCTATATTGTTCAAGTGTGACTCCAGAATTAAAGCTGGCCCCCACGGGCGAGCTGTAGCATTTAAGGTGGAACCTTCTTTTAAGGAGCCGGCAAATGGGAAGCCGATGTTTAAAGATCAACATGGACCATGCTCACTGACAGATGGCATCCTCTTCCCAGTATAATCTGCCATTGCTCACGATTCATTGTAGTTATCTCGGCTGGGCTGCAACTTGATACCATTTATGTAAATGTTGGGGGTGTAAATATTAATTGAGTCTGTTACGTAACAGTTTAGGATTTTGAGCTTGGCCTGTTTTTATCATCCCTCTTTTGTAAAAGCAGGATTTGTATTTGAAGAACAGAGTTTGAGGTTCACGGTATGTACAGCTCTATGTACTGAACTCTGCTATTACACTATATAACACTATACATACAGTTCCATTCTATGGCTCCTTTAAGCACCAGTACGTTGGGCGTCGGCTGTAGCCTTTGTAGAGAGTTCCAGTTTTGTGGCGTGAAACTGACGGAAGTAGAACGTCAGTCGGCCGAGTTTGGCGCTCGTTCCTCCTCGTTGGGTTGGAGCGTCTGAGTCCTGAGGGTCGATATCTGTGCTCAGATGAATGAACTCATTAGACAGGAAGATAAACGCACAGTGTCAGCCCTGCGGCCACACGGGAGATCAGAATAGTTATACAGACGTCTGGCTGAATGACTCTGTTTGCCTTCTTTTTGTCCAAATGTTTATTTATTTTTTTTGTTAATTTTTTTATTTCAAAAATTAAGTTTCTCTCTATTCAGGATCATCTGATATCTAATTGAATGGAAATCTGAATAGTAGCTATATTTTATTTAATATCTAATGAACAGTTTTAAAATAAAAGTTCTAGTAATGCCTTTCATTTCTTCACTTTACATGTAAAAAAACACAACGTCACAACGTCAACTTAATATTTAAACAAAAAAAAATATATGTATATGTATTTTTAAAAACTCAAGTATTTTTTTCTTGGTATATAGTAAAAATGTTGAAAAGTTCTAACAATGCATTCAATATTAGAAACATTTGTCTTTAATGGAAATTTCTATATTAAAAGTTTCAAGTCACAACATCAACTTACATATTAAAACTAGAATAATATATAAACTAAGATATTTTTTCTTGGTGTATATAGTGAACATTTTAAAGTTGCATTAAAAATGCATTAAATATTAAAAATGTTTGTGTTTGCTGAAAATTTCTATATTGAAAGTTTCATAAAATGTCTTTATAATGACACATTTTTGGTATTTTTTGTTATTTCTTTTTTTGTTATTTCTATTTGTTATTTTTCAACATATTTTTCTTTATGTAGACAATTAAAGTTCTGGCGATGCTTTTAATATAACACTTAAAACGTGATATAATTTTGCATAATACTTTCGCACAACTAAGATTTTTTTGGATGTATTTAATATTACTTTTTTTGGTTTTAATAAAACTTAAATAAGAAAAACCTAAACTAATTTAAATGTTTGCCTTTAATGTTGTAACTTTTTGGTTTCTATAAGTTACAGTTACAGCAATGCCTTCAAAAAGTTTTAGTGGTTTCTTTAATAAAAATTTTCACAATAAAAGTTCCACAAGCAACTTTAATATCACTTTGGGAAGATATGTGGTGGCTCTGGTCAGGTTCTCTCATGTTCTTAATGTTTTCATAATTCTTTTTCTTTTCAGACACCTGGTGAACTTCTTCCTGGTTTTGACCCAGCTGGGATTCTGTAGTGTTTACTTTGTCTTCCTGGCAGAGAACATTAAACAGGTAAACAGCTTCTGCATAAGCAAGTAAATGTGTCATTCAATCAAAATCCAACTTTACACATAAAGTCATATAGTCGTTTTAGTACACTACCAGTCAAACGTTTAAAATACACTATCAGTCAAACGTTTAAAATACACTACCAGTCAAACGTTTTAGATACACTACCAGTCAAACGTTTAAAATACACTACCAGTCAAACGTTTAAAATACACTACCAGTCAAACGTTTTAGATACACTACCAGTCAAACGTTTAAAATACACTACCAGCCAAACGTTTTAGTACACTACCAGTCAAACGTTTTACATACACTACCAGTCAAACGTTTTAGTACACTACCAGTCAAACGTTTAAAATACACTACCAGCCAAACGTTTTAGTACACTACCAGTCAAACGTTTTACATACACCACCAGTCAAACGTTTAAAATACACTACCAGTCAAACGTTTTAGTACACTACCAGTCAAACGTTTTAGTACAATACCAGTCAAACGTTTTAGTACAATACCAGTCAAACGTTTTAGATACACTACCAGTCAAACGTTTTAGTACACTACCAGACAAACGTTTTAGTACACTACCAGACAAACGTTTTAGAACAATACCAGTCAAACGTTTTACATACACTACCAGTCAAACGTTTTAGATACACTACCAGTCAAACGTTTTAGTACACTACCAGTCAAACGTTTTAGTACACTACCAGCCAAACGTTTTAGATACACTACCAGTCAAACGTTTTAGTACACTACCAGCCAAACGTTTTAGATACACTACCAGTCAAACGTTTTAGTACACTACCAGTCAAACGTTTTAGTGTACTACCAGTCAAACGTTTTAGTACACTACCAGTTAAACGTTTTAGTACACTACCAGACAAACGTTTTAGTACACTACCAGCCAAACGTTTTAGATACACTACCAGTTAAACGTTTTAGTACACTACCAGACAAACGTTTTAGTACACTACCAGCCAAACGTTTTAGTACACTACCAGTTAAACGTTTTAGATACACTACCAGTCAAACGTTTTAGTACAATACCAGTCAAATGTTTTACATACACTACCAGTCAAACGTTTTAGATACACTACCAGTCAAACGTTTTAGATACACTACCAGCCAAACGTTTTAGATACACTACCAGTCACACGTTTTAGTACACTACCAGTTAAACGTTTTAGTACACTACCAGTCAAACGTTTTAGTACAATACCAGTTAAACGTTTTAGATACACTACCAGACAAACGTTTTAGATACACTACCAGTCAAACGTTTTAGTAAACTACCAGTCAAACGTTTTAGATACACTACCAGTCAAACGTTTTAGTACACTACCAGTCAAACGTTTTAGATACACTACCAGTCAAACGTTTTAGTACACTACCAGCCAAACGTTTTAGTTACACTACCAGTCAAACGTTTTAGATACACTACCAGACAAACGTTTTAGATATACTACCAGTCAAACGTTTTAGTACAATACCAGTCAAACGTTTTAGATCACTACCAGTCAAACGTTTTAGATCACTACCAGTCAAACATTTTAGTACACTACCAGTCAAACGTTTTAGTACACTACCAGTCCAACGGTTTAGTACACTACCAGTCAAACGTTTCAGATACACTACCAGTCAAACGTTTTAGATACACTACCAGTCAAACGTTTCAGATACACTACCAGACAAACGTTTTAGATATACTACCAGTCAAACGTTTTAGTACAATACCAGTCAAACGTTTTAGATCACTACCAGTCAAACGTTTTAGATCACTACCAGTCAAACATTTTAGTACACTACCAGTCAAACGTTTTAGTACACTACCAGTCCAACGGTTTAGTACACTACCAGTCAAACGTTTCAGATACACTACCAGTCAAACGTTTTAGATACACTACCAGTCAAACGTTTCAGATACACTACCAGTCAAACGCTTTAGATACACTACCAGTCAAACGTTTTAGTACACTACCAGTCAAACGTTTAAAATACACTACCAGCCAAACGTTTTAGTACACTACCAGTCAAACGTTTCAGATACACTACCAGTCAAACGTTTTAGATACACTACCAGTCAAACGTTTCAGATACACTACCAGTCAAACGCTTTAGATACACTACCAGTCAAACGTTTTAGTACACTACCAGCCAAACGTTTTAGATACACTACCAGTCAAACGGTTTAGTACACTACCAGTCAAACGGTTTTGTACACTACCAGTCAAACGGTTTAGTACACTACCAGTCAAACGGTTTTGTACACTACCAGTCAAACACTTTAGATACACTACCAGTCAAACGTTTTAGTACACTACCAGCCAAACGTTTTAGATACACTACTAGCCAAACGTTTTAGTACACTACCAGTCAAACGTTTTAGATACACTACCAGTCAAACGGTTTAGTACACTACCAGATAAACGTTTTAGATACACTACTAGCCAAACGTTTTAGTACACTACCAGTCAAACGTTTTAGATACACTACTAGCCAAACGTTTTAGATACACTACCAGTCAAACGGTTTTGTACACTACCAGTCAAACGGTTTAGATCACTACCAGCCAAACTTTTCAGATACACTACCAGTCAAACGTTTTACATACACTACCAGTCAAACATTTTAGATACACTACCAGCCAAACGTTAATATATATATATATATATATATATATATATATATATATATATATATATATATATTTTAATGTTTACTGGTATAATTCAGAATTCATTCTTTCATCAATTATATATAGGTAATTTTGGCTCAGGTGCAGCAAAACAAGCCCAAACCTGTATGATACTACCACCACCATGTTTCACAGATGGGATAAGGTTCTCATGGACTGCAGTGTTTACCTTTTCTTCAAGCATTTTAACAAAAATATCCTATTTTGGTCTGATAAGGTTACTGCCCTACAAGTAAGCAAAGAGATAAATGTGCTCGTCCAATTAAAATACAGCCATACAAATAAATAAACAGATAAGTATACTCATCCAATCTCAGCCCAGCCATGTATGTAAACAGACAAACAAGTTCATCCAATCTCATTCAAGCCTTACATGCTCATCCAATCACAATCCTGATTAAACTCTCTTGTGTTTGTGGGTGTAGGTGGTGGAAGGTCACCATGGTAACTCTACAACACCTGCACCAGTGATGACGCTGTATTCTAACAGCTCAGAAGGGGCTGGTACTGATGCTGCGGTTTCCGGGGCGATAGTGCTGGACCAGCGGATGTACATGCTCCTCCTGCTGCCCCTTCTTATCCTCCTTTCCTTCATCACTGACCTGAGGAGCATGGCGGCCCTGTCCGCCGCCGCCAACATCTGCATGGCCATCAGCCTGGTGCTCATCTTCACATACATCCTCCACGTGAGTGTGTTCTGCATGCTAATAATAATAATAATAATAATAATAATAATTATTATTATTATTATTATTATAATAATAGGAGATCATTTTTTTATTAATAACATAAAATTACCAGTATTCGCTTAATACACAATCGAGTCACTTTATTATGACCACCAGCTAATATCCAGAGTGACCACTGTGTGCAGCATAGAGAGCAACTAGATGGACTGGGAGACTTAATAAGCTCTTGGTAGGTGGTCACAGGTCTCTGGAGTCAGGACTGCAGTGCACCCCACAGCTGCTGCAGGGCGTGTGGTGGTCTAGGATCCATAATGCCAACACCATCCAGGTGGTCCCACAATTGGGTTTAAATCTGGGGAAATCTAGGGTTGCAGTGTAGTATTTGGAAGTCTTGGTCGGCTCTTCCATCCACTGTGGGACAATGTGTTGTATTGTCTTGCTGGAAGATCCCCTCCGCCCCAGAGAAGACAATCAACATGTATGGTGCACATGATCTGCAAGGATGGGTTCATATCCAGATCGGCAGATCATGGATGAGAGGGTCCAAAGAATGCTGTGAAAACTTTCCCCAGACCAGAACACTGCCACCTAGGGGTGGGCGATATGGCCCTACAATAATATCACGATTATTCATGGTATTTTTGCGATCACGATACTCGATATGACAAAACATTGAATAAAAAAAAATATTTCAAGAATACACTACTGCAACAAATTAAAAAAATATATTATTGCATACGATATAATATGGCACAACTCTAACCCCTATTATTAAAAAATACGAGAATATTTATCAGATTGTAACAGAAGTCAATGATCCAGAATATCACGATACTAAATAATGCACTCTAAATATCTCCACATATCCAGGACTGAAGTAAAGTGAATGATACTGGACAGATAAACTCTCTCTCTAGTAGATATATAATAGGAAATGAGAAAATGTGATTTTTTTCTTTTTCTAAAAACAGTAAAAGTAGTACCTGATGTGATAATTAGGGATGGGTGATATGGCTCGATATTTCAGGGTATAATATCGTTCACCGTATTCAAAAACGTTGGTGATATTATTGTGTACGATACGATATGGCACACCCCTATATGATATGGCAGCCGGTCATAATAATGTGAGTCGAGTATAAATCCAGAAGAACGTACAGCAGTGTTTGAAATGTGTTTGTGATTGTAGGATGTTGGAGACCCCCGGCAGCTCCCATACGTCTCCACTTGGAGCAAATTCCCTTTCTTTTTCGGGACGGCCATCTTTGCGTTTGAGGGGATCGGAGTGGTGAGACTGTCCATTTTAACCTTCTTAGAGTAAAGTGTGTGTGTGTGTGTGTGTGTGTGTGTGTGTGTACCAGGTAGGGGTATGCAGTATGATATGATAATGTCTGAATTTTCGTGTTAACGATGTGCAAGCTGACGTAAAGCTAGCATATCTGCCCAAACAACACACCCAAATCTGAAAATGAGTGAACACCCTGCTCCAAGAGAAGAAACTCGTCAGCCTCGTCTACAGTCTACCACCTTAGATTTAACTCCTAGACGAGGATCATCTTCACTCGTGTGGAGCTGGTCTGGATCTGAAAAGACTGATGTTACTCAGAAGACGACAGCTGTTAAAGATCAGCTAACCTGTTCATCATCTCCCAACACACCACCACACAGAGTATGAGGAGTATGAACAGAGTGTGAGGAGTATGAACAGAGTGTGAGGAGTATGAACAGAGTGTGAGGAGTATGAACAGAGTATGAGGAGTATGAACAGAGTGTGAGGAGTATGAACAGAGTGTGAGGAGTATGAACAGAGTGTGAGGAGTATGAACAGAGTGTGAGGAGTATGAACAGAGTGTGAGGAGTATGAAGAGAGTATGAGGAGTATGAACAGAGTGTGAGGAGTATGAACAGAGTATGAGGAGTATGAACAGAGTGTGAGGAGTATGAACAGAGTATGAGGAGTATGAACAGAGTATGAGGAGTATGAACAGAGTATGAGGAGTATGAACAGAGTGTGAGGAGTATGAACAGAGTATGAGGAGTATGAAGAGAGTATGAGGAGTATGAACAGAGTATGAGGAGTATGAACAGAGTATGAGGAGTATGAAGAGAGTATGAGGAGTATGAACAGAGTGTGAGGAGTATGAACAGAGTGTGAGGAGTATGAACAGAGTGTGAGGAGTATGAACAGAGTATGAGGAGTATGAACAGAGTGTGAGGAGTATGAGGAGTATGAACAGAGTATGAGGAGTATGAACAGAGTATGAGGAGTATGAACAGAGTGTGAGGAGTATGAACAGAGTGTGAGGAGTATGAACAGAGTGTGAGGAGTATGAACAGAGTATGAGGAGTATGAACAGAGTGTGAGGAGTATGAACAGAGTGTGAGGAGTATGAAGAGAGTATGAGGAGTATGAAGAGAGTATGAGGAGTATGAAGAGAGTATGAGGAGTATGAAGAGAGTATGAGGAGTATGAAGAGAGTATGAGGAGTATGAAGAGAGTATGAGGAGTATGAACAGAGTATGAGGAGTATGAACAGAGTGTGAGGAGTATGAAGAGAGTGTGAGGAGTATGAACAGAGTGTGAGGAGTATGAACAGAGTGTGAGGAGTATGAACAGAGTATGAGGAGTATGAACAGAGTATGAGGAGTATGAACAGAGTATGAGGAGTATGAACAGAGTGTGAGGAGTATGAACAGAGTATGAGGAGTATGAACAGAGTGTGAGGAGTATGAACAGAGTGTGAGGAGTATGAACAGAGTGTGAGGAGTATGAACAGAGTGTGAGGAGTATGAAGAGAGTATGAGGAGTATGAACAGAGTGTGAGGAGTATGAACAGAGTATGAGGAGTATGAACAGAGTGTGAGGAGTATGAACAGAGTGTGAGGAGTATGAACAGAGTATGAGGAGTATGAACAGAGTATGAGGAGTATGAACAGAGTGTGAGGAGTATGAACAGAGTATGAGGAGTATGAACAGAGTATGAGGAGTATGAACAGAGTATGAGGAGTATGAAGAGAGTATGAGGAGTATGAACAGAGTGTGAGGAGTATGAACAGAGTGTGAGGAGTATGAACAGAGTGTGAGGAGTATGAACAGAGTATGAGGAGTATGAACAGAGTGTGAGGAGTATGAGGAGTATGAACAGAGTATGAGGAGTATGAACAGAGTATGAGGAGTATGAACAGAGTGTGAGGAGTATGAACAGAGTGTGAGGAGTATGAACAGAGTATGAGGAGTATGAACAGAGTGTGAGGAGTATGAAGAGAGTATGAGGAGTATGAAGAGAGTATGAGGAGTATGAAGAGAGTATGAGGAGTATGAAGAGAGTATGAGGAGTATGAACAGAGTGTGAGGAGTATGAGGAGTATGAACAGAGTATGAGGAGTATGAACAGAGTATGAGGAGTATGAACAGAGTGTGAGGAGTATGAACAGAGTATGAGGAGTATGAACAGAGTGTGAGGAGTATGAAGAGAGTATGAGGAGTATGAACAGAGTGTGAGGAGTATGAGGAGTATGAACAGAGTATGAGGAGTATGAACAGAGTATGAGGAGTATGAACAGAGTGTGAGGAGTATGAACAGAGTATGAGGAGTATGAACAGAGTGTGAGGAGTATGAAGAGAGTATGAGGAGTATGAACAGAGTATGAGGAGTATGAACAGAGTATGAGGAGTATGAACAGAGTGTGAGGAGTATGAACAGAGTATGAGGAGTATGAACAGAGTGTGAGGAGTATGAAGAGAGTATGAGGAGTATGAAGAGAGTATGAGGAGTATGAAGAGAGTATGAGGAGTATGAACAGAGTATGAGGAGTATGAACAGAGTATGAGGAGTATGAAGAGAGTATGAGGAGTATGAAGAGAGTATGAGGAGTATGAAGAGAGTATGAGGAGTATGAAGAGAGTATGAGGAGTATGAACAGAGTGTGAGGAGTATGAAGAGAGTGTGAGGAGTATGAACAGAGTGTGAGGAGTATGAACAGAGTGTGAGGAGTATGAACAGAGTATGAGGAGTATGAACAGAGTATGAGGAGTATGAACAGAGTATGAGGAGTATGAACAGAGTATGAGGAGTATGAAGAGAGTGTGAGGAGTATGAAGAGAGTGTGAGGAGTATGAAGAGAGTATGAGGAGTATGAAGAGAGTATAAGGAGTATGAAGAGAGTATGAGGAGTATGAAGAGAGTATGAGGAGTATGAAGAGAGTATGAGGAGTATGAAGAGAGTGTGAGGAGTATGAAGAGAGTGTGAGGAGTATGAAGAGAGTGTGAGGAGTATGAAGAGAGTATGAGGAGTATGAAGAGAGTGTGAGGAGTATGAAGAGAGTGTGAGGAGTATGAAGAGAGTATGAGGAGTATGAAGAGAGTATGAGGAGTATGAAGAGAGTGTGAGGAGTATGAACAGAGTGTGAGGAGTATGAACAGAGTATGAGGAGTATGAAGAGAGTATGAGGAGTATGAAGAGAGTATGAGGAGTATGAAGAGAGTGTGAGGAGTATGAACAGAGTGTGAGGAGTGTGAACAGAGTATGAGGGGTATGAACAGAGTATGAGGAGTATGAACAGAGTATGAGGAGTATATCGAGATGCCCTAGTACCAGGTTTATACAAGGACGGATTAAGGATAGTCTGGGTCCCTGGGCCAACCCGTGCCCCTTGTAATGGTATGCCCTGCTCCTCTCTAGGGCCCCCTGTTAGGGGCTCTCATAACCAGAGCCCTCTAAAATTATGCCGCCCTCATTCCTAGGAACCCTAATAGCCAGAAGTCGAAGTCAGAGCAGTGCCACAAAACCTCGTCCATTTTCATAAGAGGCCCAAAAGCATGGCTAGGGCCCCCAAGAGGCCCTGGGGTCAAAGTCCCTAAAAGTCAGAGGACCCTTAAAATGGAGGCCTCTTTGAAATTAAAATATATTGTATCATACATGTTGATAGGCATCGCAAAATGTTTTAGGCCAGGGCCCCTGCCCGGGCCCCCTGACCTCAAGGGCCCCTGGGCCCCACTGGCCCGGTCCAGTAATCCACGTTGTGGGGACCAAACTTGTTTATACAGTCACGTTGTGGGATTCTTTCTCCCTTACTTTCTTTATAACCGTTCAGTGAGTAGCTTCTCATTCCTGTTCTGTTCTCATTTCTTAACCGTGTGGGAAGCGTATCCCATAACGACTGAACAGATGCTCAATTATTGATGATCAGTCCAAGAAAACAACCGGGGTTTAATGACTTGTTCTAACAAAACACAATAAATGATTAAGGTTATAGGGTCTCTCAATACAAAATGATTGTAGTCTGAGGTCCAAGACTAGTTAAAAGTCCCCCATGTGCTTTCAGTTCAGTGGAATGATGCGTATAGACTGGACTGGGGGTCTTTAAACCTTTGCGAAAATACAAACACACAATGACTAAGCTCAGGTCTTATTAAGCATCTACACTCACTGTCTGTTCTATCAGCTCCACTGACCACATAGGAGCACTTTGTAGTTCTACACATACCGACTGTATACTTCAGTGGTCAGGACCCCCTACTTGTGTAATTTTGATGGGGGGACTTTTATTCTGTTTTTTGTTGTTCTTGTTTACCTGTAGGTTCTTCCTCTGGAGAACCAGATGAGGGAGCCGAAGCGTTTTCCTCAGGCTCTGGACATCGGCATGGGCATTGTCATCATCCTGTACGTTTCCCTGGCGACGCTTGGCTACCTCCGCTTCGGCGACGATATCAAAGGAAGCATCACGCTGAACCTGCCACACGACACCTGGTGATCATAGCAAGCACATTACACCTAAACCCGACCCCCCCAGCTGTGTCTCAGCTACACACGTAAAAGTCCATAGAGTTTATCATTTGCTACATATTCAACATACATAATTAATTATTATTATTATTATTATTATTATTATTATTATTATTATTAGTGCTTCAAAAAACAGCCCATATCGTGCAAAACTGAGATCTCCTCACATTTTAAATGAACAACGGTGATGTAGCATCTAAAATACTGGCCGCTGTGTGTACATTTCAAACCACATGTGATCTACTGTGTTTTTCTGTGTTCAAATATGACTTTAATTTAATGAAGTAATAATAAAAAATATATATATAAAAAAATATTTAAAAAAATGAATGAATGTACTAATAATGTAATTTAGGCAAAATATAAAAAAAATTATTAATGTAGTAATAATGTAATGTAGGCAAAATATATAAAAAATAAACTAATGTAATAATAATGTAATATAGGCAAAATGTAAAAAAAATAATGTAGCAATAATGTAATGTAGGCAAAACATTAAAAAATAATGTAGTAATGTAGGCAAAATATAAAAAAATAATGTAGTAATAATGGAATGTAGGCAAAATAAAAATAAATTAATTAATGTAGTAATAATGTAATGTAGGCAAAATTAACAAAATAAAATAATGTAGCAATACTATAATGTAGGCAAAATTTAAAAAAAAATAATTTAATGTAGTAATGTAAAGTAGGCAAAATATGAAAAATAAAATAATGTAGTAATACTGTAATGTAGGCAAAATCTAAAAAAAATAATTGAATGTAGTAATAATGTAATGTAAAGAAAATATATAAAAAATAATTTAATGTAATAATAATGTGATGTAGGCAAAATATAAAAAAACTAAATTAATGTAGTAATAATGTAATGTAGGCAAAATATAAAAAATATTAATGTAGTAATAATGTAATGTAGGCAAAATATGAAAAATAAAATAGTGTAGTAATAATGTAATGTAGGCAAAATATAAAAACATATATATTCAATGTAGTAATAATGTAATGTAGGCAAAATATCTAAAAAATAAATGAATGTAGTAATAATGTAATGTAGGCAAAATATATAAAAAAATAATGTAGTAATAATGTAATGTAGGCAAAATATGAAAAATGAAATAATGTAGTAATAATGTAATGTAGGCAAAATATTAAAAAAATGAATGTAGTAATACTGTAATGTAGGCAAAATCTAAAAAAAAATGAATGTAGTAATAATGTAATGTAAAGAAAATATATAAAAAATAATTGAATGTAGTAATAATGTAATGTAGACAAAATATATAAAAAAGTAATTTAATGTAATAATAATGTGATGTAGGCAAAATATAAAAAAATAAATTAATGTAGTAATTATGTAATGTAGACAAAATATAAAGAAATAATTTAATGTAGTAATAATGTAATGTAGACAAAATATATAAAAAAGTAATTTAATGTAATAATAATGTGATGTAGGCAAAATATAAAAAAATTAATTAATCTAGTAATTATGTAATGTAGACAAAATATAAAGAAATAATTTAATGTAGTAATTATGTAATGTAGGCAAAATATAAAGAAATAAATTAATGTTGTAATAATGTAATGTAGGCAAAAAAAGATTAATGTAGTAATAATGTAATGTAGGCAAAATATATAAAAAATAAATGAATGTAGTAATAATGTAATGTAATGTAATGCCTATATTATCAGCTTGCAGCACTTGTGCTCCACTCACTCGTTACATGGAGTGTTTCAACCTGTTTTTGATCGAGACCCTATCAAACAGGGCAGCCAACCAGAGCAGAGCTCATTTGCATATCAGCACATACACTAAGATAAAAAGAGGTACTGTAAACATGAATTCCAACTTTAGCATTATAGGTGGACCTCAGGTGGAAGAAATAGAATGCTAGTAGGATATTGGGCCTTTAACGTCAGCTTACACCATCATTTAGTGGAAAAACTGGCATTTCTAAAAGTAACAGATATAGTCTGCATGACTTGCGCCTCATGTGTCTCGCTCTAGACGCAAGACTATCTTTGATCATTCGGTTACACCTGTCTTGTTTCACCAGATAAAAAGTCTTAGGTAGAGCCGTTTTATTGATGAGCTCCGATTTATGCGTCATTTAGCTCTGAATCTCTTCTGACTGCAGCTTAAAATCCATCTGTTCTTTTTTTAATCCGCGCAGCCCTAAAAGGTGGGATTCCTCTGAGGATCTGTAGCCATTTTATGTACTTTTAAGAATAATATACATATATCTTGTAGCTGTGTCTCCAAATTGGCAACTTTACAGGAGAGGCCAAAAACTGTCCTCACATTCAGTGTAAGTCAATGGAACCAGATTTTTTTCCGTTTCTATTTCTAGAAGCGTTTCTATTTGTCCTTTCATCATGAAATTTTCTCACTATGTAAATGGCAGCTGCTGCATTTAATTGATGTAGGAAAATAAAAATTTACAAAAATGGAGATAAATGTTTTTCATTGGACAGCAATGACATTACAATTAATTTATTTAGTTATTTCAAACATTTACCAGTTTTTTTTCTCAGGTCTTTAGGCACTTAATGACCGTATCTGGCAAATAATGTCACGTATGAAACAGAAATATATATAGATAAAAATTAATAATTAGCTTAAATATGCATAAAACATAAAATATAAAATACAGAATATGCAAAAGCTTTTTTTTAACAGATTGTGGGGTTTTTTTAACTATTACTTCGAAAAATTTGTTTCTACTTCCAACATCTATTTTTTTTACTACTGAGCTGCACCAGAAATGTAACCAGAGAAAAAAAAAACCAAAAAAAACCCCACTCTGGCAGCTCACTGACCAAACACGGTTGCCTCTACGGTTGCCATGGGGACAACCGAGATGCTGGAGCCCCAACAATTACAACCTTCTCACAAACGCTAACATGACCCGAATCTCCAAAAGCACCTCAAACTGATTTGATCTTGTGATTTATTTATTTAGCTCACTTTTCCAGAGTGGACTGTAGTGCTTGTGTCTTGGTAAATGTCCATTGGTTGCTCCTCACACTGATTTTGAATTTGTACCAGCCGTGTATTCCTCCGCGGCTCTGGACTGGATCCATATTAACTCTAAACTACATATGGAATCTGACTTAGTACTGTAATCATACTGACGATGTGAAATGAGTGTAAGTGATAAATGGATTTATCATCAGTAAAATGGATCTATATCATGAGTTTAGAGTCGTCACCCAAACACGCAGCGAACATTATTTAAAAAATAAGAGAATAAGTTCTCAAAAATAAAGTAAATTGAGGGACTATATGGAGACGTTACTGAACCTCCCATAAATGGACGCCCTACAGCGAACGTTACATACATACCCAAAAAGGGACGTCAGTTGTTTGCTGGGTTGTTCTGTGAATATCTAATTTCAGTCTCTGTGACATCAAGTATACAAACTTCTGAACTGAATCTTTAAATCTACTCTTTCATACATATTCAAATACATTTTGAAAACATGTATTTCCACATATATTTGAGAATATATTGCAATATAAATATATTTCGATATGGTTGTACATATATTATGATATATTTGACATATATTTTTCTTACTGTAAAGTAGTTATTTTTGTAATGTTTAATATTTCATATTCAGTTTAGTCATTTAAAATAGGAGGAGGTGACAGTCAAATTACAAACTTCCAGTCAAATTATATGTTATGTTGGCTAATAACATACTCAAGAGCATAAATAAAACTTTTTCAAAGTGATAGCTTAGTGAGAAATCATATTTAAGCAGTTTAGCCCCAAAGCTATTTCAAGTTTTCCGGAAGTTTCTCTAGTTTTAGCACTCAGTACTAATTAGCTTGGTGTGTAAATCATCATTTCTCTCAAATCATATTGAGTTCAGTCATTTCTAATAGCAAAAAAATGTTAAGAGTCTGTTTTTTGACACTGTGTTACTCATTTTTATCTCAAAACATGGACTGAAGTAGGTTAGCATGAAGCTAATAACAGTAGCAGCAACCTAAAGCCTGATTTGTGTGTGGTCTTTTCTGTGAAGACACTAAATTTCTTTTGGAAGGTTGATTGTGATTTTTTTTTTTCACTAAACTGTCACTGCGAGACACTGTTTGAGAGTTGTGCTTAAGAACTTTCGTGTGAACTTCTTCTAAAGTGTGTCTGACTGTTTGGTTTGGAAAAGTTTCAGTGAGTCGGATCCCACTGGCCCGGATCCTCGGAAGAGCTACTAGAGAACGAACAGTGCTGTTAAACCTGATTCATGAGCTCTGTACAGTGAATATATTAGCTGGAGCATCAGAGCTAATGTGCTTTTAATGTGAGATGGAGTGCAGGAGCCCCTGCGGCTAAATCCGCTCAGCTAAACTGCAGAACAGTAGCTTTTATTGCTCCTGCATTCGAATAAATTCATGACTGAGCAGCGTATCCTGTGATTGTAGCATCACACCGAACAAATCCACACTAATGCAGAGACACTGTGCAATGAATGTTGTAGCTAAATGCTAACGGAAGCAGTGTTAGCTGTGAGCAGTGTTAGCCGTGAGCAGTGTTTGTTTATTTGAGCCTTAGCGTCTCCTTCGTCTTTGCTAACATTTGCAGTTAGACTAGAATTCTTGACTCTTCCAGGTGAAGATGGTCACCAAATACTATTAAAGCCCCCCTAGGTGTAAAAGTACGGACACTAGACTTGTTGTGCTGCTTTGTGCCTGCTAGAAGAACCATGGACAGCGTAGCATATACCCTGCAAACACAGTTACGATGTGACCTATTGTTTTAATGCCCACAACGTAGTTACAATGTTAAAATGTAATTCCTTAGAAAGTTGTGGCAACAGTATCTGGTATGGAAGTTGCCAAGTTGTCAAAAGGTAGTCATTATACCGCATAGCAGTGCTACTTAATTGTCAAAATGTTGTGACAATGTTGTGACAACATTGTGCCAGTGGTGTGTGTTAGCTGGGTAGCTGGACATTAGAAAAACTAGCCTAAAACCAGCACCAGAGCACAGTTCATACTGGTTAAGTTGTTTTTTAGTTCTGCAGGGTTTTTAAAGTGCTGGCTAACGTTATGTTAGCTAGCTAGGTTGCCTGTTTTGCTTCTACAGCCATGATTTTTACCATGCTAATTATGCTAGCTCCACAGTTTTACCTCAGAGCTCTTAGTGCTGTCTCTCTTCAAAACTTGTACATACTCGGCACGTACTTAAGATAAATGAATGCAATGCAAAGTAACCGTGAGAGAAAATTGACGGCATTGTACTGCTTTTGGACGACCCAGCTAGCACACAACGTTGTCTACCTACTTACAACGTTGCTACAACGTTGTCAAAAGGTGATGTGTTTTACTGTTTACTGTTAAATGACATTGTTGGCAATTTAGCCAAATAGTTCCATGCAGATATAATGGAATGTATGAATGGTTCTTGGAGATTGTGATTGCTGCGTTCTCACAACATTGTCACAACTCAGGAATTCCATTTCAACAACGTTACAACCTAACTGTGGTTGCAGCACTCGAGTAACTGTTTGAGCCGCTAGTATTTAAACACTGAAATCACTAGGGTGTTCATCATGAATGGACCAATAGAAATGCTTCAAAATAGCTTGGAAAAAATTCTGGTTCCATTGACTTCCATTAAAAATAGAGACAGTTTTTGTTCTCCCACACCAAACTCGCTCCTCCATGTCTTTATGGAGCTGCTTTGTGCACTGGTGTGTAGTAATGTTGGAACAGGAAGGGGCCGTCCCCAAACTGTCCCCACAGAGTTGGGAGCATGAAAATCTCTTGGTCTGCTGAAGCATTAAGAGTTCCTTTCACTGGACCTTTCACCCACCTGCTGAAAAACAACCCCACACCATAATCCCCCCCACAATGCAGTCAGAAAAGTACCGCTTTCCTTGCAACCGCCAAACCCAGACTCGTCCATCAGATTGCTGGATGGAGAAGTGTGATCGGTCACTCCAGAGAACACGTCTCCACTGCTCCAGATGCATTACATTTGGTAATGCTGCTCGGCCATGGAAACCTATTCCATGAAGCTCTCTACGCTCTGTTCTTGAGCTGATCTGAAAGCCACATGAAGTTTGGAGGTCTGTAGTGATTGACTGTGTAGAAAGTTGGTGACCTCTGTGCTCTATGCTCCTCAGCATCCACTGACCCGCTCTGTCATTGTACGTGTTCTACCACTTGGTGGCAGAGTTGCTGTTGTTCTCAATCACTTCCACTTTGTTATAACACCACTGACAGTCCACTGTGGAATATTTAGTAGTGAGGAAACTTCACGACTGGACTTGTTCCACAGGTGGCGTCCTATCACGGTACCACGCTGGAGTTCACTGAGCTCCTGAGAGCGACCCATTCTTTACTAATGTGTGTAGAAGCAGTCTGCATGACTAGCTACTTGGTTTTATACACCTGTGACCATAGACGTGATTGGTTGCTTTGAACAGTGACTATATGGTAATTTTGAGAAGGTTCAACTTCTTTTACAGCGGAGGGATACATTCAGGGCATTGTGAGGCAAAATAGTCCCCAGAGAAACGTACTATTTTCAGATTTTCCACTATTTTACCCTCATTATGGTTTTCCTTGTGTTCACTGTTGGTTTGGGATACGTGTGTTTGCAGGTCTAATCTGCTGGTGAAGGTTCTGTACTCGTTCGGAGTGTACGTGAGTTTTGCGGTGCAGTTTTTTGTCCCGGCGGAGATTGTGGTGCCGGCGGTCCGCGAGCGAGTGTCCGAGTCCTGGAGGCGACCCGCTGAGCTCTGCACCCGGACACTGCTCGTCATCATCACCTGTGAGTGGAACACCTACATGCCACACTTTTCATCACGTAATGTTAATCAGTTCATGTAAACATCTGCCCGGTGACGGTTCTTGTTTCCAAGCCTTCCGATATGATTCCAACGTATGACTCCTCGCTGCTTCAGTTTCCAAGCACTGCATTGCTCAGTTACTGAAATGTGATTTATTGGTTTTATTATTATTATTATTACTGCTGGCATTATTACACACACATACACTGTCTCTGTTTACACTCTCTCTCCCTCTCTTTTCTTATTGGTTGATTTATGCTGTTAAATTGACCCTCTCACTCTCTCTGACACTCCAATATGAGAGTAAATATTTATTATTTACTGTTTGTTTATTATAGGTGCACACACACACACACACACGTTTGTTTCTATGAATTCTGGGGCTTTTATATAGACTATTCTTACCTTAGCCAGAACTACTACTAGCCTTAACCCTGACCTTAACGGTAACCTAAAACCTAATACTAATCTTAACCCTAACATTAACCCTAAAACTTACTGTTACCTTAGCCTTAACCCTAACTTTACCCTTAAACCTAAAACTTAACATAACCCTAATCTTAATTTAACAATAACCTTACCTTAACCCTAACCATACACTAACCCCAACCTTACCTTGATTCTAACCTTAACCTACCCTTACCTTACCTTAACCCTAACCTGACTTTAACCTTAGCCTTACCTTAACCCTAACCTTAACTTACCCTAACCTTACCTTAACCCTAATCTTAATTTAATTCTAACCTTACCTTAACCCTAACCTTACACTAACCCCAACCTTACCTTAAACCTAACCTTAACTTACCCTAACCTTACACTAACCCCAACCTTACCTTAACCCTAACCTTAACTTACCCTAACCTTACCTTAACCCTAATCTTAATTTAACTCTAACCTTACCCTAACCCTAACCTTACACTAACCCCAACCTTACCTTAACCCTAACCTTACACTAACCCCAACCTTACCTTGATTCTAACCTTAACCTACCCTAACCTTACCTTAAACCTAACCTTAATTTACCCTAACCTTACACTAACCCCAACCTTACCTTGATTCTAACCTTAACCTACCCTTACCTTACCTTAACCCTAACCTTACACTAACCCCAACCTTACCTTAACCCTAACCTTACACTAACCCTAACCTTACCTTAAACCTAACCTTAACTTATCCTAACCTTACACTAACCCCAACCTTACCTTAACCCTAACCTTACACTAACCCTAACCTTACCTTAAACCTAACCTTAACTTACCCTAACCTTACACTAACCCTAACCTTACCCTTAACCCTAACCTTACCCTTAACCCTAACCTTAACTTACACTAACTCTACCCCTAACTCTAACCTTAACTTGACCTTAACCCTAACCAAACCATAACCTAATCTAACCTCAACCTTACCTTTAACCATA
>CM038716.1:7756179-7946179 GCA_021613375.1 Megaleporinus macrocephalus
GGGATTCAGGAATGTCAGGCCATGTTCAGGAACGTCAGGAAAGATTCAGGAACAACAGAGCAGCTTTGGGAACAACGGGAAGAGTTTGGGAACAGCACAGAAATGACAGAGCGGGTTTGAGAACGACATTGGATTAAAAAATGGCTGGATACGTTTGGGAATGACAAAACAATTCGAAGAGTTTGGGAATGATGGTGCAGGTTTGGGAACAGCACCAGGGTTCAGGAGCATTGAAGATGTTTGGGAATGACAGTGTGGGTTTGTGAGTGATAGAAAAGGTTCAGGAGCGTTGAAGATGTTTGGGAATGACAGAGTGGGTTTGTGAGTGATAGAAAAGGTTCAGGAGCATTGAAGAGGTTTGGGAATGACAGAGTGGGTTTGTGAGTGACAGAAAAGGTTCAGGAGCGTTGAAGAGGTTTGGGAATGACAGAGTGGGTTTGTGAGTGACAGAAAAGGTTCAGGAGCGTTGAAGATGTTTGGGAATGACAGAGTGGGTTTGTGAGTGACAGAAAAGGTTCAGGAGCGTTGAAGAGGTTTGGGAATGACAGAGTGGGTTTGAGAGCGACAGAAAGGGTTCAGGAACGTTGAAGAGGTTTGGGAATGACAGAGTGGGTTTGAGAGCGACAGAAAGAGTTCAGGAGCGTTGAAGAGGTTTGGGAATGACAGAGTGGGTTTGAGAGCGACAGAAAGAGTTCAGGAGCGTTGAAGAGGTTTGGGAATGACAGAGTGGGTTTGAGAGCGACAGAAAGAGTTCAGGAGCGTTGAAGAGGTTTGGGAATGACAGAGTGGGTTTGAGAGCGACAGAAAGGGTTCAGGAACGTTGAAGATGTTTGGGAATGACAGAGTGGGTTTAAGAGGGACAGAAAGGGTTCAGGAACGTTGAAGAGGTTTGGGAATGACAGAGTGGGTTTAAGAGGGACAGAAAGGGTTCAGGAGCGTTGAAGAGGTTTGGGAATGACAGAGTGGGGTTGAGAATGACAGAAAGGGTTCAGGAGCGTTGAAGATGTTTGGGAATGACAGAGTGGGGTTGAGAGCGACAGAAAGGGTTCAGGAGCGTTGAAGAGGTTTGGGAATGACAGAGTGGGGTTGAGAGCGACAGAAAGGGTTCAGGAGCGTTGAAGATGTTTGGGAATGACAGAGTGGGTTTGAGAGCGACAGAAAGGGTTCAGGAGCGTTGAAGAGGTTTGGGAATGACAGAGTGGGTTTGAGAGCGACAGAAAGGGTTCAAGAGCGTTGAAGAGGTTTGGGAATGACAGAGTGGGTTTAAGAGGGACAGAAAGGGTTCAGGAGCGATAAAGATGTTTGGGAATGACAGTGTGGGTTTGTGAGTGACAGAAAGGGTTCAGGAACGTTGAAGAGGTTTGGGAATGACAGAGTGGGTTTAAGAGGGACAGAAAGGGTTCAGGAACGTTGAAGAGGTTTGGGAATGACAGAGTGGGTTTGAGAGTGACAGAAAGAGTTCAGGAGCATTGAAGATGTTTGGGAATGACAGAGTGGGGTTGAGAGCGACAGAAAGGGTTCAGGAGCGTTGAAGAGGTTTGGGAATGACAGAGTGGGGTTGAGAGCGACAGAAAGGGTTCAGGAGCGTTGAAGAGGTTTGGGAATGACAGAGTGGGTTTGAGAGCGACAGAAAAGGTTCAGGAGCGTTGAAGAGGTTTGGGAATGACAGAGTGGGTTTGTGAGTGACAGAAAAGGTTCAGGAGCGTTGAAGAGGTTTGGGAATGACAGAGTGGGTTTAAGAGGGACAGAAAGGGTTCAGGAGCGTTGAAGAGGTTTGGGAATGATGGAATGGGTTTAAGAGTGACAGAAAGAGTTCAGGAATACCCAGAGGGGGTTTGGGAACGTCAGAGCATGTTTGAAAATGACAGGAAATGTTCGGGAAAGATCAGAAGAAACGACAGATGGGGGTTTAGGAGCATTAGAGAGTGTATGGAAACTACAGAATGAGTTAGGGAATGACAGGAAGGGTTCAGGAATGTTAGAGCAGGTCCAGAATCAACACAGCAGGTTTGGGAATGACGGGATAGGTTTGGGAGTGACTGGGTGTATTTAGAAATGAGAGGATGGATTTAAGAGTAATACGGTTCCAAGCATTAAGTCTTAAAGTGGGGCCTATTGTGGAGCTCTGCGGTGGAGCCCATAGTTCTGGTGAGGAACTAGTTCCATGTCAGTTGTTGTTCTTATTGGTTCTAGATAAAGATCTGACTCTTTTATCACTCGTATTTTCTCTCTTTCTTTTCTTTCTCTCTTCTTTTCCCATTCCTGTGCTCTTCCTCTCCCTCCTCAAGTCCCCATTCCCTCACTCCCTGGCCCTGAGCTTTTGTTCTCCTGAGGGCCGTGTGTATGATGGGGAAAAGTGTGTGTGTGTGTGTGTGTGTGTTTTGTAGTTACCTTCATTGTGTGTGCATCGTTTCTCCAGCTACAGGTTTCTCCATTGTTTGTGTGTACACGCGTGACAGGGCAGAGTTGAGGGACTCTCACAGTGTCCACTCATTTATCTTCGTCTCCAGGAGGCTCTGTGAATTATTGCCTGCCACCCTGAGGAGGCAAGGCAGGCCTATCGCGGAGCTCTGCCGTTAGGCCCATCACAGAGCTCCTTCTTGGGCCCTGTCGTTCCGGTCCACCATTAGGTCCGTGGAGAGGCCCGTCATGGAACTCCACCTTCGACAAAGAGAAAATAAAAAATTAGACATTGGTTGGAGATTTGGAGTTTGTATGGTGAGGCCTATCATGGAGCTCTGTTGTAGGACCCCTCAGTTCATGTTCTTGCTTGGTTACTGATACGGTTCCATGTTCTATGGTCATCTGTTGAGTGGACGCGTCCGTGTGCTGTTATGAATGTATGATGTGGTTCGAACCGAGGGTTTTCATTGAGAGGCCTGTCATGGAGCTCCACACTGGGGCCCATTGCTGTGTAGCTAATTTAAGTTCTTCTCTGTTGATCTTACTATCAAACGTTTTGAGCCACACTTTAGTGACACGACGTGAGAAATTTGTATTTACTTCTTCTTCTTCTTCTTCTTCTTCTTCTCTCTCTCTCTCTCTCTCTCTCTATCTCTCTCTCTCTCTCTCTCTCTCTCTCTCTCTATCTCTCTCTCTCTCTCTCTCTCTCTCTCTGTCTGATGATTCTGGATTGTATTGGATGCTAGCACAAATATCCTGAGGGTGGCAGCAGCAGACAGGCTGAAGGAAAAGAGTAATGAAGCTGCTCTGGGGTGTGTGAGTGAGAGAGAGGGAGTGAGAGAGAGGGAGTGAGAGAGAGGGAGCGAGGGAGAGAGTGGGGGGGTAGAGAGATGGAGACAAAGAGGAATGTATAGGTGTTTTAGTCTTTTTTTTCTCCCTCCCGCCTTCTTTCTTACTCTTTCTCTCTCTTACTTGCTCTCGTCCCCTCCTCTCTCTCTCTCTGTTCTCGCTCCCTCTCTCTCAATCTCTCCTCCTCCACCTCCCCCTCTTTCTCTGTCTCCTCTCTCACTCTCTCTCTTTCTCCTTCTCTCCACTTTCGCCTCTTTCTCTCCTCTCTCTCTCTCACTCTTTCTCTCTCTGTCCCTCTCTCTTACTCCTTTCTCTTTCTCTCTCTCCCCACTTCCACCTCCCCTTGTTCTCTCTCCTCTCTCACTCTCTCTCTTTCTCCTTCTCTCTACCTTCGCCTCATTCTCTCCTCTTTCCCTCTCTCTCTCTCACTCTCTCTTTCTCTCTCTGTCCCTCTCTCTTACTCCTTCCTCTTTCTCTCTCTCTCCCCTCCACTTCTCCCTCTTCTTCTGTCTCCTCTCTCACTCTATCACTCTGTCTTTCTCCTTCTCTCTACCTTCGCCTCATTCTCTCATCTCTACCTCTCTCCCTCTCTCTTTCTTTCTCTGTCCCTCTCTCTCTCTCAGTCCTTTCTCTCTCTCTCACTCCTTTCTCTTTCTCTCTCTCTCTCTCCTCTCCACCTCCCCCGTTCTGTCTCCTCTCTCACTCCATCACTCTCTTTTTCTCTTTTCTTTCTCTCTTCTTCCACCTCTTTTTCTTTCTCTCCTCTCTCTTTCTCTGTCCTTCTCTCTCTCTCTCTCTCTCTCTCCCTCTCTCTCTCTCTGTATGTGGGGAGTAATTAAGGTTTGTCCTCGTTTTGATTTTGAAAGCTGTGGAGGAGTTTGTGTTCTGGGGGTCTGCAGAGGGGGGCATACTGATAACTAATCGTCTCACTCACCCGCCTGTCAACCTCAGAAGCCACGCCCCCACACCCCACCTCACACACCAACCACTATATAACCACGTCTGTTTCTCTCTCTTTCTATTTCTTTCTCTTCTTCCTCTCTTTCCACCTCGTCTCCCTTCTTTCTGTTGCTTTCCATCTCTGTCATTGCACTTTTCTCTCTGCCTCTCTCTCTTTCTCTCTCTCTCCCCCTCTTCACCCTTTCCTCTTCTCATTTATTCTCTTTTTCTTTTCTCTCACTTCTGTCTCTTGGTTCTCCTCCTTCTGTCTCTCTGTAGTTAACTTGGACATGACAAAATTGTGTTTGTGTATATGTGTGTATATATATATATATATATCATTACACTGGTGTCAGAAGTGGGATAGGGCCCCGCCCAGCCACCTGGAGAGGTATTAATACTATTACAGACTAATACGGACTGTGGAGGAGGCAGTGCGACAAGCCTCCAAAGTGGAGCTCGGCTGGAGGACAGTACAGGAGACGGCTGGCGAGGACACCTGTACAGTGGACTGGTGTGGTGGCATTGATTGCAGGCTGATGCTTCGAGCAGGCACCGGCAGCGTTGTTGGTCAAGGGCGAGAGTCTGGACTCACATACACACACACACACTAGGGGGCAGTAGTGAGCACACTTGCCTGGAGCGGTGGACAACTGTCTGTCTTTGTGTGTGTCTCTGTCTCACTCTATCTATGTCTCGCACTCACTCTCTGTCGTCCATACTCTCTGTCTCGCACTCACTCTCTGTCTCTGCATCGCGCTCTCTCTCTCTCCCCCTCTGTCTGTATGTCTCTCTGTCTTTGTGTCTCTCTCTCTCTCTGTTTCACTCTCTCTGTCTCTCTCTCCCCCTCTGTCTGTATGTCTCTCTCTCTCCCCCTCTGTCTGTCTTTCTTTCTTTCTCACTGTGCTTGTGTGTGTCTCTCCCTCCCTCTGTCTTTGTGTCCCTCTCTCTCTGTTTCACTCTCTCTCTGTCTCTCTCTCCCTCTCTGTCTGTATGTCTCTCTGTCTCTGTCTCTCTCTCCCCCTCTGTATATCTCTCTGTCTTTGTATCTCTCTCTCCCTCTGTCTGTATTTGTTCCTTTCTCTCTCTTATTGTGTGTCTCTCTCTCTGTTTCACTCTGCCTCTGTCTCTGTCTTTCTCTCTCTCTCTGTCTCTGTCTCACTCTTTGTCTCTGCCTCGCGCACTCTCTCTCTCTCTCTCTCTCCTCTGTCTGTATGTCTCTCTGTCTTTGTCTCTCTCTCCCTCTGTCTGTCTTTGTTTCTCTCTCACTGTGCTTGTGTGTGTCTCGCTCTCTCTCTGTGTCTTTGTCTTTCTCTCTCTCTGTCTCTGTCTCTTGCTCTCTCGCTCTCTGTCTCGCTCTCTCTCTGTCTGTCTCTCTGTCTCTTGCTTTCTCGCTCTATCTCTTTCTCACACACACACACTAGGGGGCAGTAGTGAGCACACTTGCCCGGAGTGGTGGGCAGCTCCCGGGGAGCAACTGGGGCTAAATGTCTTGCTCAAGGTTACTTCAGAGGATCGAACCGGCAACCTTTCGGTATCAAGGTCACAGCCTTCAGCCCCCGACAGCCCCCTGAAGGTGTACATTGTGTTGCTTGTCTACACTTACCTGAGTGTTTACTGTTAACGGGGAGTTGTGTGCTTGTGTAGAAGTGACCTACCTGCTTCCCGGCCGTTGCTGTGTTCCATAAAAGAGCATTAGTTTAAATCCTAATGCTGAAGCTCCTCTGCTGAGTGATTTACTCTGATTGCTGATGTTATATTGTTATGGGAGATGCAGTGCTGGTCAGAGAGTTTGGGTTGGTGCGGGTGGGTGAAGTGGTCCGTCTCTGACACAGAGGACTGATGTGGGAGTGGCTGGAATTGAGGGACTTGATTGAATGATTTAGAATCAGTCCATATGCGGGACTGATGCTCCGCCCATCCGGTGTGGTGATGATGACAGAGTGGATTCAGACTTCAGTACACGGATTCTGATTGGACTACGAATCCTGAAGGCCAGTTTCCGGCACCTCTGTTGCCAGACCAGAGACTTTAGGACGGTGTCTCCTGTGTGCCTCCCTGAGATCTGTCTTCTCTGTCTTTCTACCTCTCCGCCTGTTTCTCCCACGTTCTCCGTCCTTTTTACAGAGCGTCGTCTCTCCAGCGTCCCTCCTCATCTCTCCCCGTCTTCCGCTCTCTCACTCTCTGCCTTTAATCTCTCTCTTTCTCTCTCTCTCTCTCTCAGTTGTGCTCAATGACAACCCAAGATCTATCGTATCTTTTATCACTTCTCACTCTCTTTCTTTCTTTCTTTCTTAGTTTTCTTTCTTTCGGCCCTTCTCCATTCTTCCATTCTCTTTTTTACTCTCTTCTCTCTCTCTCCCTCTCGCTGTACTTTCTTCCTCCCGTTCCCTCTTTTTGTTCCTCCCACCCTTTCTTCCTTCTTCCTCCTTTTCTCCCTCTCTCCCTCCCTCCCCATTCTCTCTGTTACTATCTCTCCTTTCTCTCTCTCCCTTCCTCTCCTCTTTTTTTTTACTTCTGTCTCTCAGCTGTGCTCAATGACAGCGTAACACCTATCACATTTTTTACCTCTCCCTCTTTTGTTCTCTCTCTCCTTTCTGCCATTTCTTTTTTGTTCTCTGTCACTCTCTGCCCACTCTTTCTATTCTCTTTGTCCTCTCTTCGTCCTCTCTCTTCATTTCTATCTATCTATCTATCTATCTATCTATCTATCTATCTATCTATCTATCTATCCCTGTCCTACTGTAATTATTACACATGCGCTCTCTATTTCGCTCCCTCTGTCTCTTTCCCCTGTCTCTGTGTCTCTCTCTCCCCCCTCTGTCTCTGTGTCTCTCTCTCCCCCCTCTGTCTCTGTGTCTCTCTCTCTTCCCCTGTCTTTCTCTCTCTCTCTCTCTCCTCTCCTCTCTCTCTCTCTCTCTCTCTCTTTCCCCATCTGTCTCTGTGTCTCTCTCTTCCCCGTCTCTCTCTCTCTCTCCCCATCTGTCTGTCTCTCTGTCTGTGTGTCTCTCTCTGTCTTTCTTTCTCTCTGTCTCATTCTGTCTCTGTCTCGCACTCTCTCTCTCTCACTCTTTGCCTCTCTCACTCTCTGTCTCTCTCTGTCTCGCACTCTCTCTCTCTGTCTCTCTCTGTCTCGCACTCTCTGTCTCGCTCTCACTCATTCTCTGTCTCTGTCTTGCTCTCTCTCCATCTCTGTCTCGCTCTCTGTCTCTCTCTCTTTCTCTTGTTCTCTCTCTCTGTATCTCTCTGTCTCTTGCTCTCTCTCTCTTTCTCTGTCTCTGTCTCTTGCTCTCTCTCTGTCTTCTGCTCTCTCTCTCTTTCTCTGTCTCTTGCTTTCTCTCTCTCTCTTTCTTTCTTTCTGTCTCTTGCGCTCTCTCTCTCTCTCTCTCTCTCTCTCTCTCTCTCTCTCTCTCTCTCTCTCTCTCTCTCTCTCTGTCTCTCTGTCTCTGTCTCTCGGCAGTATTGTATTGTTGAGTGTGAAGTGAGTTGCTGGTGTTTGTGTCTTCGCTGTGATTGTTGTGTGGATCTGTGGGACGCTCCAGTTTGAGGACAGTGAATCTTGTTTACTGTATTTGTTTACCGGTCGTGTCGAGGTCAGATATGCTAATTTCGGCACCGTGCTGAAAAAGGCTGACCTCCTGCAAATCTTCATCAACTTACTTATTCATTCATGCATTTATTTGTAAGTGGTGCGTGCGCGCCAGCTCACGCCCTCCTCTTTAAAAGTCTCGGCAGTTGTCATGACGATTGTCCGGCGCTGGTCCGGCAGCGTGCGGTGCGTTTGAGTGGTTTAAGTGCGTTCCTGAAGGACCTGACTGATGTCCTTGTCGGAGAAATGCAGTTTTACGTCCGCGGTTATTTATGGTGAGGAAAAATGATCGGCGCTCCGGCCAGCGGCACTCGCGGGCAGTCTGAGAGACAGCGGGCAGTCTGAGAGACAGCGGGCAGTCTGAGAGACAGCGGGCAGTCTGAGAGACAGCGGGCTGGTCAGTATCTTGACTCTCTGCTGCAGTTCCCGCTGCTGTCCATTTTTTGTTGATTTTAGTTTTTCTACATTGTTTAAATACCTCAGCTGCTGTTTATTTAGTGTGACAGTTTCATGATGAATGGACCAATAGAAATGCTCCAAAATAGCTGGGAAAAAATTCTGGTTCTATTGACTTCCATTGAAAGTATAAACAGTTTTTGGTCTCTCCTGTGAAGGTACAGTTTTGGATATATATATATATATATATATATATATATATATATATATATATACATAATATTAGAGATGGAAAGATCAATCGGCTATGTGTCGGTATCTGCCGATTTTTTATCAAAATTTGTGATCGGCCGATATTTCAACTTCATTAAAACCCCCTACGGCCAGGTCCCTGCAATTCCTATCTGAACCACTAGGTGGAAACACATACACTTTCATTTTCAACAGACTGACTAAAGCGGCGGCCTCGCAAGAACAGTTTGCGTTCACGGCATGCGCTGATAGAAAACATTGTCCGTCTGGCAGTGTTTACCGTATGTGACGCAGACTCATCCAGGACCGTTTATAAAATTAGTATAGTCAGCGTGTCTCATTGGAGAACCAAGACAAAGACATTTAACTCTACTAATCTGATACGGTTTTTAGAGAACACCACGCACAGCTAGTACAAAACAAACAACCCAGAACACCATACAGACCAGATCTGACCGGTACTAACAGAACAGCAGCAACAATTCAAGATCTACATTTAATGACTGCAGTTTTGACTGCATTTATTTAATGAGCTTTTTTTGTTTTAAATTAAGGGTCTAAATTTAACGATTGCAGTATTGGGGATATTTGTTTGATGTACTTTGTTTATTTACTGCTAATTTAAAAATATTATACTGTTTCACATGAGCTGGTTAAAAATGGTAATAAACCAGTTTACACCATGTTACATGGCTTGCTTGCGCCAATAACTACATGTAGCCTTGCCGTGGCATATAGCCCCGCCCTCGATCAGTATTGGCTATCAGCCGATCGCACTGAAAGGTGAATCGCCTTAAAAGCGCTGATTGGTCCATCTCAAATATATATATATATATATATACTCTACTGGGGTAGGCGATATGGTAAAAGTATAATATCACGATACCTTCAGATTGTTTTCATGATACACAATACCCATCCCAGTAGCCAAATATAAAGATATGCTATAATAATAATAATAAGCTACTAAGATGCACAGATTGATGGGACGGTAACCAGAATGAGCCGGTTTCCCAGTTTCAAATACTCAAAGCAGCAGCCTTACAACTGACTAAACTCTTACCAGTCCAGTGCTTTGTTGTCCCAGGGTGGTTGCTAGTGTGTTATATAGGCCAGTGCTATAGTGTCCCAGGTGGTAGCTACTGTTTTGGCTAGGATAGTGCTATGGTGTCCCATGTGGTTGCTACTGTTTTGGCTAGGATAGTGCTATGGTGTCCCATGTGGTTGCTAATGTTTCAACTAGGCCAGTGCTATGGTATACCAGGTGGTTGCTACTGTTTTGGCTAGGATAGTGCTATGGTGTCCCATGTGGTTGCTAATGTTTCAACTAGGCCAGTGCTATGGTATACCAGGTGGTTGCTACTGTTTTGGCTAGGATAGTGCTGTGGTGTCCCATGTGGTTGCTAATGTTTCAACTAGGCCAGTGCTATGGTATTCCAGGTGGTTGCTAATGTGCATTTATGTATGAAGCTTGGCTCAATGTCTAAGGTCCCAAACAGTCTCAAAATATACTGATGTAGGTTCAATAACAAGATAATAAGATTGTTTTCATGATACACAATACCCATCCCAGTAGCCAAATATAAAGATATGCTATAATAATAATAATTAGCTACTAAGATGCACAGATTGATGGGACGGTAAATAGAATGAGCCGGTTTCCCCAGTTTCAAATACTCAAAGCAGCAGCCTTACAACTGACTAAACTCTTACCAGTCCAGTGCTTTGTTGTCCCAGGGTGGTTGCTAGTGTTTTATATAGGCCAGTGCTATAGTGTCCCAGGTGGTAGCTAATGATTTGGCTAGGCCAGTACTGTTTTGGCTAGGATAGTGCTATGGTGTCCCATGTGGTTGCTAATGTTTCAACTAGGCCAGTGCTATGGTAAACCAGGTGGTTGCTACTGTTTTGGCTAGGATAGTGCTATGGTGTCCCATGTGGTTGCTAATGTTTCAACTAGGCCAGTGCTATGGTATACCAGGTGGTTGCTACTGTTTTGGCTAGGATAGTGCTGTGGTGTCCCATGTGGTTGCTAATGTTTCAACTAGGCCAGTGCTATGGTATTCCAGGTGGTTGCTAATATGCATGTATGTATGAAGCTTGGCTCAATGTCTAAGGTCCCAAACAGTCTCAAAATATACTGATGTAGGTTCAATAACAAGATAATAAGATTGTTTTCATGATACACAATACCCATCCCAGTAGCCAAATATAAAGATATGCTATAATAATAATAATAAGCTACTAAGATGCACAGATTGATGGGACGGTAAATAGAATGAGCCGGTTTCCCAGTTTCAAATACTCAAAGCAGCAGCCTTACAACTGACTAAACTCTTACCAGTCCAGTGCTTTGTTGTCCCAGGGTGGTTGCTAGTGTTTTATATAGGCCAGTGCTATAGTGTCCCAAGTGGTAGCTAATGATTTGGCTAGGCCAGTACTGTTTTGGCTAGGATAGTGCTATGGTGTCCCATGTGGTTGCTAATGTTTCAACTAGGCCAGTGCTATGGTATACCAGGTGGTTGCTACTGTTTTGGCTAGGATAGTGCTATGGTGTCCCATGTGGTTGCTAATGTTTCAACTAGGCCAGTGCTATGGTATACCAGGTGGTTGCTACTGTTTTGGCTAGGATAGTGCTGTGGTGTCCCATGTGGTTGCTAATGTTTCAACTAGGCCAGTGCAATGGTATTCCAGGTGGTTGCTAATGTGCATGTATGTATGAAGCTTGGCTCAATGTCTAAGGTCCCAAACAGTCTCAAAATCAGCAATATACTGATGTAGGTTCAATAACAACAGTAGAGAATTCCCTAAGGCCAGAGAAGACACGTCGGTGAGGTGGCCGAAGCACAACCACCTTCAAATTGTTCTGCCAGTGTGGCCTCCAAATCCCCAAATGACCAAAACATGGCAAACTGTCAGAGATGTTCTGTTTGTTTCTGCACAAAAGGAATATACAGTTTCTTTTATCAAAATAAAATAATAAAATATCTCCTTCTTCCAAACACGAATGTGGCGTGGCTTTAAAAAAGTTTCAAACCGACGCTTTCCACACAGTTCCTCCGCACTGCGAGTTACGAGTCAGCGAATATTCCCATTAAATCACAGCGTGCCTTTGTTGTCGCTATCCCAGATAATTCCTCAGAGATAATTGAAGAGCGCTTATAGCCTCTTAGCATGCGGTTCCTGCATAGTTTATTAGCTGAAAGACAGAAGCTCGGAGGAGGAGAACTTCTAAAGGTAACTTTTAAACAAAGCCTGTGAGCGCTCGCTTCACGAGCCAACGAGTCGTGAACTTTCGAATTTGCCTTTCATATGAAGCTCCCGCTCGCCCGCCTGCCTTCCTTTTAGGAATCGATGTGCCGCTCCGATGGCCAGCGTGTCCAGCTGTTACGCCAGCCATCCCAAGCCTTTCTTTTCCATTTGCTCACACCTTCCTCGCACCTGCCCACCTTCTCTCCACATCGTGGTGCGAGTTCATGGAGTGCAGGCCGGCTGAATGTTTCAGAAGAGCTTCCTGGCACTGAGCTTTGGCACGCGTTGCTTATGTCCTCAGTAATGGCCTCTTCATCTTACATAGTCACTTTCAGTATATGTGTAATGTAAACGAGCTCTGGTCTGATTGGCTGCACTGTAGTGGGACTCATTCAAAAAGCAGAGCAGTGCAGAACAAGTCAAGCCAAGGTTTATTTATGCAGCACCTCTTACAGCAGATGTTGTCACAGCAGCTGTACAGAAATCCTGGTACAAGACCCTGGTGAGCAAGAAACGAGATGAAACCTCAAGAGGAACCAGATTCGAAAAGGAGAAGCCGTCCTGCTCTGGTCCACACCCGATAACAAAGCAAGCACAAAAAGAATAAGTTCAATATTGAATGTAGAGAAACAGGAAGCTCAAGCACAGGATTTGCAGTTGTTCAGCATCAGACTGCACAGGGTGGGTGGTTGTTCAGCATCAGACTGCACAGGGTGGGTGGTTGTTCAGCATTAGACCGCACAGGATGGGCAGTTGTTCAGCATCAGACTGCACAGGATGGAAAGTTGTTTAGCATCAGACTGCACAGGATGGGTAGTTGTTTAGCATCAGACTGCACAGGGTGGGTGGTTGTTCAGCATCAGACCGCACAGGATGGGTAGTTGTTTAGCATCAGATCGCACAGGATGGGTAGTTGTTCAGCATCAGACCACACAGGGTTTGCAGTTGTTCAGCATTAGACTGCACAGGATGGGTGGTTGTTCAGCATCAGACTGCACAGGGTGGGTGGTTGTTCAGCATCAGACTGCACAGGGTGGGTGGTTGTTCAGCATTAGACTGCACAGGATGGGTAGTTGTTCAGCATCAGACCGCACAGGATGGGTAGTTGTTCAGCATCAGACTGCACAGGATGGGTAGTTGTTCAGCATCAGACCACACAGGATGGGTAGTTGTTCAGCATTAGACTGCACAGGGTGGGTAGTTTTTCAGCATTAGGCCGCACAGGGTGGGTAGTTTTTCAGCATTAGACCGCACAGGATGGGTAGTTGATTAGCATCAGACTGCACAGGGTGGGTGGTTGTTCAGCATCAGACCGCACAGGATGGGTAGTTGTTTAGCATCAGATCGCACAGGATGGGTAGTTGTTCAGCATCAGACCACACAGGGTTTGCAGTTGTTCAGCATCAGACCACACAGGATGGGTAGGTGTTCAGCATCAGACTGCACAGGATGGGTAGTTGTTCAGCATCAGACTGCACAGGATGGAAAGTTGTTCAGCATCAGACTGCACAGGATGGGTAGTTGTTTAGCATCAAACCACACAGGATGGGTAGTTGTTTAGCATCAGACTGCACAGGATGGGCAGTTTTCAGCATTAGACTGCACAGGATGGGTAGTTGTTTAGCATCAGACCGCACAGGATGGGTAGTTGTTCAGCATCAGACCACACAGGATGGGTAGTTTTTCAGCATCAGACTGCACAGGATGGGTAGTTGTTCAGCATCAGACTGCACAGGATGGAAAGTTGTTCAGCATCAGACTGCACAGGATGGGTAGTTGTTTAGCATCAAACCACACAGGATGGGTAGTTGTTTAGCATCAGACTGCACAGGATGGGCAGTTTTCAGCATTAGACTGCACAGGATGGGTAGTTGTTTAGCATCAGACCGCACAGGATGGGTAGTAGTTCAGCATCAGACCACACAGGATGGGTGGTTGTTCAGCATCAGACTGCACAGGGTGGGTGGTTGTTCAGCATCAGACCGCACAGGATGGGCAGTTTTCAGCATTAGACTGCACAGGATGGGTAGTTGTTTAGCATCAAACTGCACAGGATGGGTAGTTGTTTAGCATCAGACTGCACAGGGTGGGTGGTTGTTCAGCATCAGACCGCACAGGATGGGTAGTTGTTCAGCATTAGACCGCACAGGATGGAAAGTTGTTCAGCATCAGACTGCACAGGATGGGTAGTTGTTTAGCATTAGACCGCACAGGATGGGCAGTTGTTCAGCATCAGACTGCACAGGATGGAAAGTTGTTTAGCATCAGACTGCACAGGATGGGTAGTTGTTTAGCATCAGACTGCACAGGGTGGGTGGTTGTTCAGCATCAAACCGCACAGGATGGGTAGTTGTTTAGCATCAGATCGCACAGGATGGGTAGTTGTTCAGCATCAGACCACACAGGGTTTGCAGTTGTTCAGCATCAGACCACACAGGATGGGTAGGTGTTCAGCATCAGACTGCACAGGATGGGTAGTTGTTCAGCATCAGACCACACAGGATGGGCAGTTGTTCAGCATTAGACTGCACAGGATGGAAAGTTGTTTAGCATCAGACTGCACAGGATGGGTAGTTGTTTAGCATCAGTCTGCACAGGGTGGGTGGTTGTTCAGCATCAGACCGCACAGGATGGGTAGTTGTTCAGCATTAGACCGCACAGGATGGAAAGTTGTTCAGCATCAGACTGCACAGGATGGGTAGTTGTTCAGCATCAGACTGCACAGGGTGGGTGGTTGTTCAGCATCAGACCGCACAGGATGGGTAGTTGTTTAGCATCAGATCGCACAGGATGGGTAGTTGTTCAGCATCAGACCACACAGGGTTTGCAGTTGTTCAGCATCAGACCACACAGGATGGAAAGTTGTTCAGCATCAGACTGCACAGGATGGGTAGTTGTTTAGCATCAAACCACACAGGATGGGTAGTTGTTTAGCATCAGACTGCACAGGATGGGCAGTTTTCAGCATTAGACTGCACAGGATGGGTAGTTGTTTAGCATCAGACCGCACAGGATGGGTAGTTGTTCAGCATCAGACCACACAGGATGGGTGGTTGTTCAGCATCAGACTGCACAGGGTGGGTGGTTGTTCAGCATCAGACCGCACAGGATGGGCAGTTTTCAGCATTAGACTGCACAGGATGGGTAGTTGTTTAGCATCAAACTGCACAGGATGGGTAGTTGTTTAGCATCAGACTGCACAGGGTGGGTGGTTGTTCAGCATCAGACCGCACAGGATGGGTAGTTGTTCAGCATTAGACCGCACAGGATGGAAAGTTGTTCAGCATCAGACTGCACAGGATGGGTAGTTGTTTAGCATTAGACCGCACAGGATGGGCAGTTGTTCAGCATCAGACTGCACAGGATGGAAAGTTGTTTAGCATCAGACTGCACAGGATGGGTAGTTGTTTAGCATCAGACTGCACAGGGTGGGTGGTTGTTCAGCATCAGACCGCACAGGATGGGTAGTTGTTTAGCATCAGATCGCACAGGATGGGTAGTTGTTCAGCATCAGACCACACAGGGTTTGCAGTTGTTCAGCATCAGACCACACAGGATGGGTAGGTGTTCAGCATCAGACTGCACAGGATGGGTAGTTGTTCAGCATCAGACCACACAGGATGGGCAGTTGTTCAGCATTAGACTGCACAGGATGGAAAGTTGTTTAGCATCAGACTGCACAGGATGGGTAGTTGTTTAGCATCAGTCTGCACAGGGTGGGTGGTTGTTCAGCATCAGACCGCACAGGATGGGTAGTTGTTCAGCATTAGACCGCACAGGATGGAAAGTTGTTCAGCATCAGACTGCACAGGATGGGTAGTTGTTCAGCATCAGACTGCACAGGGTGGGTGGTTGTTCAGCATCAGACCGCACAGGATGGGTAGTTGTTTAGCATCAGATCGCACAGGATGGGTAGTTGTTCAGCATCAGACCACACAGGGTTTGCAGTTGTTCAGCATCAGACCACACAGGATGGGTAGTTTTTCAGCATCAGACTGCACAGGATGGGTAGTTGTTCAGCATCAGACCACACAGGGTTTGCAGTTGTTCAGCATCAGACCACACAGGATGGGCAGTTGTTCAGCATTAGACTGCACAGGATGGAAAGTTGTTTAGCATCAGACTGCACAGGATGGGTAGTTGTTTAGCATCAGACTGCACAGGGTGGGTGGTTGTTCAGCATCAGACCGCACAGGATGGGTAGTTGTTCAGCATTAGACCGCACAGGATGGAAAGTTGTTCAGCATCAGACTGCACAGGATGGGTAGTTGTTCAGCATCAGACTGCACAGGATGGGTAGTTGTTCAGCATCAGACTGCACAGGATGGGCAGTTGTTCAGCATCAGACTGCACAGGATGGAAAGTTGTTTAGCATCAGACTGCACAGGATGGGTAGTTGTTTAGCATCAGACTGCACAGGGTGGGTGGTTGTTCAGCATCAGACCGCACAGGATGGGTAGTTGTTTAGCATCAGATCGCACAGGATGGGTAGTTGTTCAGCATCAGACCACACAGGGTTTGCAGTTGTTCAGCATCAGACCACACAGGATGGGTAGTTGTTCAGCATTAGACCGCACAGGATGGAAAGTTGTTCAGCATCAGACTGCACAGGATGGAAAGTTGTTCAGCATCAGACTGCACAGGATGGAAAGTTGTTCAGCATCAGACCGCACAGGATGGAAAGTTGTTCAGCATCAGACTGCACAGGATGGAAAGTTGTTCAGCATCAGACCGCACAGGATGGGTAGTTGTTTAGCATCAGACTGCACAGGATGGAAAGTTGTTCAGCATCAGACTGCACAGGATGGAAAGTTGTTCAGCATCAGACCGCACAGGATGGGTAGTTGTTTAGCATCAGACTGCACAGGATGGAAAGTTGTTCAGCATCAGACTGCACAGGATGGAAAGTTGTTGCGAACATGTGATTGCGATATATCCCAAAATATTATTTTTATGGCTCCGGACCTTCCGCAGAAATCAAGTGTTTAGAGTCTTATCGGCTTTTAGCACTCGCTTCGCTCCATGTACCAGGCCCGCTAGCCTCTCCTAGCTGGGACTAGGGGGTTAGAGTACAGCGCAGTGGTCTAACTCTAGGTATGAAGGGCAAACGCTGGGCACCGTTTGTAGCCAACCTGGCCATTTACACTGCCTAGCACCGCCTTAGTGTGAAGTTCAGTGGTATTTGAGCTAAGCTGGACATCAGGCATCCAGGCTGAGGTGGTATATAGTTTCAGATTTTAGTGTTTAAAGAGTTTAAATATAGTATTATATAGTATAGTATGTAGTGTTGAAGTGTATTGTGTTGTCTCCTTGTTGTGTTGTAAGTAGGCTGTTTTAGGTTTACTCCAACAAGGACACAGAAACTGAATGCGGGTGGAGTGGTGGGTTTTCTGGAGTAGAGTAGAGGGCTGTATGTTTAGCTATTAACTGTGTAGAGGCTGTGTTTCTTCTTACCTTCTTTGGCACTGTTTTATTTTGAGCAAATTATAAGTAAAGCAGTGTTGGACCATAACCTAGAGTCATCTACGTTTCTCCAGAAACTCAGGAGGTTACATTTTCAAAAATGAAAGTCCAGATCCTAAAATAAAAGCAGAAGACTGACCAAACAAACAAATATCTGAAAAGTCGAATATTCAGGCCCAACCCTGATATTTATCACTGCAGACGGAGCAAATTCTCTAAAAATCTCCAGATCTCTAAAAGCTCCAGTCAGTGTCTTTTTCCATTTCCAGCTACGCGCTGCATATTCAAGCATCTGCGGAACAGAACCGTTAATCCCCTCTGCGTGGGACGCTCCTGCACCCACCTTCACCAGTGTGTGTGTGTTTTTTTTGTTGTTGTTGTTATAATGCAAAATAGCCAAAACTACAGCTCTGTGCTGACGGTGGAGCTTTCCGTGCTGAAAAATAAGAGCGCTGACATAGAATGTATGAGCTGAATGGATAAATATTTTTATTTGGTTCACAGCTGATCCAACTAACTAGCCAAAGTCTCCGTAGAGGACTCAACAAAACATGGAATCTGGCTGTATACTCCCTTCACGACTCCTTTCATGGCTGGGAAAGTGAAAAACATTCATTAATATGGCCCTCCAGCTCGCAAATCGTCCACTATATACACTACCTCCACTATATACACTACCTCCACTATATACACAGCGTCCAATATATACTACCTCCATTATATACACTACCTCCACTATATACACTACCTCCACTATATACACAGCGTCCACTATATACACTACCTCCATTATATACACTACCTCCACTGTATACACTACTTTTACTATATACACTACCTCCACTATATACACTACTTCTACTATATACACTACCTCCACTATATACACTACTTTTACTATATACACTACCTCCACTATATACACTACCTCCACTGTATACACTACCTCCACTATATACACTACCTCCACTATATTCACTACTTCCACTATATACACAGCGTCCACTATATACACTATCTCCACTATATACACTACCTCCATTATATACACTACCTCCACTATATACACTATCTCCACTATATAGACTACCTCCACTATATACACTACTTTTACTATATACACTACCTCCACTATATACACTCTTTCTACTATATGCACTACCTCCACTATATACACTACTTCTACTATATACACTACCTCCACTATATACACTACTTCTACTATATACACTATTTCCACTATATAGACTACCTCCACTATATTCACTACCTCCACTATATACACTACTTCTACTATATACACTACCTCCACTATATACACTACTTCTACTATATACACTATTTCCATTATATACACTACCTCCACTATATACACTACCTCCATTATATACACTACCTCCATTATATACACTACTTTTACTATATACACTACCTCCACTATATACACTACTTTTACTATATACACTACCTCCATTATATACACTACCTCCACTATATACACTACCTCCACTATATACACTACTTTTACTATATACACTACCTCCATTATATACACTACCTCCACTATATACACTACCTCCACTATATACACTACTTTTACTATATACACTACCTCCATTATATACACTACCTCCACTATATACACTACTTTTACTATATACACTACCTCCACTATATACACTACCTCCACTATATACACTACCTCCCCTATATACACTACTTTTACTATATACACTACCTCCACTATATACACTACTTTTACTATATACACTACCTCCATTATATACACTACCTCCACTATATACACTACCTCCATTATATACACTACCTCCACTATATACACTACCTCCACTATATACACTACCTCCCCTATATACACTACCTCCATTATATACACTACCTCCACTATATACACTACCTCCACTATATACACTACCTCCACTGTATACACTACCTCCATTATATACACGACCTCCACTATATACACTACCTCCATTATATACACTACCTCCACTATATACACTACCTCCATTATATACACTACCTCCACTATATACACTACCTCCATTATATACACTACCTCCATTATATACACTACCTCCACTATATACACTGCCTCCACTATATACACTACCTCCACTATATACACTACCTTCATTATATACACCACCTCCACTATATACACCACCTCCACTATATACACCACCTCCACTATATACACTACCTTCACTATATACACCACCTCCACTATATACACTACCTCCACTATATACACTACTTTCACTATATACACTACCTCCACTATATACACAGCGTCCACTATATACACTACCTCCACTATATACACTACCTCCACTATATACACAGCGTCCACTATATACACTACCTCCACTATATACACTACCTCCACTATATACACAGCGTCCACTATATACACTACCTCCACTATATACACTACCTCCACTATATACACAGCGTCCACTATATACACTACCTCCACTATATACACTACCTCCACTATATACACAGCGTCCAATATATACTACCTCCATTATATACACTACCTCCACTATATACACTACCTCCACTATATACACAGCGTCCACTATATACACTACCTCCATTATATACACTACCTCCACTGTATACACTACTTTTACTATATACACTACCTCCATTATATACACTACTTCTACTATATACACTACCTCCACTATATACACTACTTTTACTATATACACTACCTCCACTATATACACTACCTCCACTGTATACACTACCTCCACTATATTCACTACTTCCACTATATACACAGCGTCCACTATATACACTATCTCCACTATATACACTACCTCCACTATATACACTACCTCCACTATATACACTATCTCCACTATATAGACTACCTCCACTATATACACTACCTCCACTATATACACTACCTCCACTATATACACTCTTTCTACTATATGCACTACCTCCACTATATACACTACTTCTACTATATACACTACCTCCACTATATACACTACTTCTACTATATACACTATTTCCACTATATAGACTACCTCCACTATATTCACTACCTCCACTATATACACTACTTCTACTATATACACTACCTCCACTATATACACTCTTTCTACTATATGCACTACCTCCACTATATACACTACCTCCACTGTATACACTACCTCCACTATATACACTACTTTTACTATATACACTATTTCCACTATATAGACTACCTCCACTATATTCACTACCTCCACTATATACACTACTTCTACTATATACACTATTTCCACTATATACACTACCTCCACTATATTCACTACCTCCACTATATACACTACCTCCACTATATACACTACCTCCACTATATACACTACCTCCATTATATACACTACCTCCATTATATACACTACTTTCACTATATACACTACCTCCACTATATTCACTACTTCCACTATATACACTACCTCCATTATATACACTACCTCCACTATATACACTACCTCCATTATATACACTACTTTCACTATATACACTACCTCCACTATATACACTACTTCTACTATATACACTACCTCCACTATATACACTCTTTCTACTATATGCACTACCTCCACTATATACACTACCTCCACTGTATACACTACCTCCACTATATACACTACTTTTACTATATACACTATTTCCACTATATAGACTACCTCCACTATATTCACTACCTCCACTATATACACTACTTCTACTATATACACTATTTCCACTATATACACTACCTCCACTTTATTCACTACCTCCACTATATACACTACTTTCACTATATACACTACCTCCACTATATATGCTACCTCCACTATATACACTACCTCCATTATATACACTACTTTCACTATATACACTACCTCCATTATATACACTACCTCCATTATATACACTACTTTCACTATATACACTACCTCCACTATATTCACTACTTCCACTATATACACTACCTCCATTATATACACTACCTCCACTATATACACTACCTCCACTATATACACTACCTCCACTATATACACTACCTCCATTATATACACTACCTCCACTATATACACTACCACCATTATATACACTACCTCCATTATATACACTACCTCCACTATATACACTACCTCCACTATATTCACTACCTCCACTATATACACTACTTCTACTATATACACTACCTCCATTATATACACTATTTCCACTATATACACAGCGTCCACTATATACACTACCTCCAATATATACACTACTTCTACTATATACACTACCTCCACTATATACACTACTTCTACTATATACACTACCTCCATTATATACACTATTTCCACTATATACACAGCGTCCACTATATACACTACCTCCATTATATACACTACCTCCACTATATACACTGCTACAATAAATAAAAACGGTAACTACCTGGAACTGTATTATACATTTACAAACCTAACTAAAACGATCTGTAATTATAGATTGAATACCTTTTGTTTTCGTGCTAGTTAATTTATTCATAAGCCTTGTGGACTCGATTTTCTTTTTCCACTCGAGCAGTTTTACATTAGCTGCAGCGCCATATGGCCCCCTGATGCCACTTCTTGTTTACAGTCCGTTCTGCTCTCCACGCTAGCCTCAAGGTAGCCGCAAGAGTCTCAAGGTGCGTCAGAAATCGCCTACTTGTCGGCTCCTCAGTAGTAAATCAGTAGGCGAGCGTGGCTAGTATGTCTGAATACTCAGTAGTGAAATTAGTAGGTGAGCGTGGCTAGTATGTCTGAATACTCAGTAGTAAATCAGTAGGCGAGCGTGGCTAGTATGTCTGAATACTCAGTAGTGAAATCAGTAGGTGAGCGTGGCTAGTATGTCTGAATACTCAGTAGTAAATCAGTAGGCGAGCGTGGCTAGTATGTCTGAATACTCAGTAGTAAATCAGTAGGTGAGCGTGGCTAGTATGTCTGAATACTCAGTAGTAAATCAGTAGGCGAGCGCGGCTAGTATGTCTGAATACTCAGTAGTAAATCAGTAGGCGAGCGCGGCTAGTATGTCTGAATACTCAGTAGTGAAATCAGTAGGCGAGCGTGGCTAGTATGTCTGAATACTCAGTAGTAAATCAGTAGGCGAGCGCGGCTAGTATGTCTGAATACTCAGTAGTAAATCAGTAGGCGAGCGCGGCTAGTATGTCTGAATACTCAGTAGTAAATCAGTAGGCGAGCGCGGCTAGTATGTCTGAATACTCAGTAGTAAATCAGTAGGCGGGCGCGGCTAGTATGTCTGAATACTCAGTAGTAAATCAGTAGGCGAGCGTGGCTAGTATGTCTGAATACTCAGTAGTGAAATCAGTAGGCGAGCGTGGCTAGTATGTCTGAATACTCAGTTGTAAATCAGTAGGCGAGCGCGGCTAGTATGTCTGAATACTCAGTAGTAAATCAGTAGGCGAGCGCGGCTAGTATGTCTGAATACTCAGTAGTGAAATCAGTAGGCGAGCGTGGCTAGTATGTCTGAATACTCAGTAGTAAATCAGTAGGCGAGCGTGGCTAGTATGTCTGAATACTCAGTAGTGAAATCAGTAGGCGAGCGTGGCTAGTATGTCTGAATACTCAGTAGTAAATCAGTAGGCGAGCGCGGCTAGTATGTCTGAATACTCAGTAGTAAATCAGTAGGCGAGCGCGGCTAGTATGTCTGAATACTCAGTAGTAAATCAGTAGGCGAGCGCGGCTAGTATGTCTGAATACTCAGTAGTGAAATCAGTAGGCGAGCGCGGCTAGTATGTCTGAATACTCAGTAGTAAATCAGTAGGCGAGCGCGGCTAGTATGTCTGAATACTCAGTAGTAAATCAGTAGGCGAGCGCGGCTAGTATGTCTGAATACTCAGTAGTAAATCAGTAGGCGAGCGCGGCTAGTATGTCTGAATACTCAGTAGTGAAATCAGTAGGCGAGCGCGGCTAGTATGTCTGAATACTCAGTAGTAAATCAGTAGGCGAGCGCGGCTAGTATGTCTGAATACTCAGTAGTGAAATCAGTAGGCGAGCGCGGCTAGTATGTCTGAATACTCAGTAGTAAATCAGTAGGTGAGCGTGGCTAGTATGTCTGAATACTCAGTAGTAAATCAGTAGGCGAGCGCGGCTAGTATGTCTGAATACTCAGTAGTAAATCAGTAGGCGGGCGCGGCTAGTATGTCTGAATACTCAGTAGTAAATCAGTAGGCGAGCGTGGCTAGTATGTCTGAATACTCAGTAGTGAAATCAGTAGGTGAGCGTGGCTAGTATGTCTGAATACTCAGTAGTAAATCAGTAGGCGAGCGCGGCTAGTATGTCTGAATACTCAGTAGTAAATCAGTAGGCGAGCGCGGCTAGTATGTCTGAATAATCAGTAGGAAATCAGTAGGCGAGCGCGGCTAGTATGTCTGAATACTCAGTAGTAAATCAGTAGGCGGGCGCGGCTAGTATGTCTGAATACTCAGTAGTAAATCAGTAGGCGAGCGTGGCTAGTATGTCTGAATACTCAGTAGTGAAATCAGTAGGCGAGCGCGGCTAGTATGTCTGAATACTCAGTAGTAAATCAGTAGGCGAGCGTGGCTAGTATGTCTGAATACTCAGTAGTGAAATCAGTAGGTGAGCGTGGCTAGTATGTCTGAATACTCAGTAGTAAATCAGTAGGCGGGCGCGGCTAGTATGTCTGAATACTCAGTAGTAAATCAGTAGGCGAGCGTGGCTAGTATGTCTGAATACTCAGTAGTGAAATCAGTAGGTGAGCGTGGCTAGTATGTCTGAATACTCAGTAGTAAATCAGTAGGCGAGCGCGGCTAGTATGTCTGAATACTCAGTAGTAAATCAGTAGGCGAGCGCGGCTAGTATGTCTGAATAATCAGTAGGAAATCAGTAGGCGAGCGCGGCTAGTATGTCTGAATACTCAGTAGTAAATCAGTAGGCGGGCGCGGCTAGTATGTCTGAATACTCAGTAGTAAATCAGTAGGCGAGCGTGGCTAGTATGTCTGAATACTCAGTAGTAAATCAGTAGGCGAGCGCGGCTAGTATGTCTGAATACTCAGTAGTAAATCAGTAGGCGAGCGCGGCTAGTATGTCTGAATACTCAGTAGTAAATCAGTAGGCGAGCGCGGCTAGTATGTCTGAATACTCAGTAGTAAATCAGTAGGCGAGCGCGGCTAGTATGTCTGAATACTCAGTAGTAAATCAGTAGGCGAGCGTGGCTAGTATGTCTGAATACTCAGTAGTGAAATCAGTAGGCGAGCGTGGCTAGTATGTCTGAATACTCAGTAGTAAATCAGTAGGCGAGCGTGGCTAGTATGTCTGAATACTCAGTAGTGAAATCAGTAGGCGAGCGTGGCTAGTATGTCTGAATACTCAGTAGTAAATCAGTAGGCGAGCGCGGCTAGTATGTCTGAATACTCAGTAGTAAATCAGTAGGCGAGCGCGGCTAGTATGTCTGAATACTCAGTAGTAAATCAGTAGGCGAGCGCGGCTAGTATGTCTGAATACTCAGTAGTGAAATCAGTAGGCGAGCGCGGCTAGTATGTCTGAATACTCAGTAGTAAATCAGTAGGCGAGCGCGGCTAGTATGTCTGAATACTCAGTAGTGAAATCAGTAGGCGAGCGCGGCTAGTATGTCTGAATACTCAGTAGTAAATCAGTAGGTGAGCGTGGCTAGTATGTCTGAATACTCAGTAGTAAATCAGTAGGCGAGCGCGGCTAGTATGTCTGAATACTCAGTAGTAAATCAGTAGGCGGGCGCGGCTAGTATGTCTGAATACTCAGTAGTAAATCAGTAGGCGAGCGTGGCTAGTATGTCTGAATACTCAGTAGTGAAATCAGTAGGTGAGCGTGGCTAGTATGTCTGAATACTCAGTAGTAAATCAGTAGGCGGGCGCGGCTAGTATGTCTGAATACTCAGTAGTAAATCAGTAGGCGAGCGTGGCTAGTATGTCTGAATACTCAGTAGTGAAATCAGTAGGCGAGCGTGGCTAGTATGTCTGAATACTCAGTTGTAAATCAGTAGGCGAGCGCGGCTAGTATGTCTGAATACTCAGTAGTAAATCAGTAGGCGAGCGCGGCTAGTATGTCTGAATACTCAGTAGTGAAATCAGTAGGCGAGCGTGGCTAGTATGTCTGAATACTCAGTAGTAAATCAGTAGGCGAGCGTGGCTAGTATGTCTGAATACTCAGTAGTGAAATCAGTAGGCGAGCGTGGCTAGTATGTCTGAATACTCAGTAGTAAATCAGTAGGCGAGCGCGGCTAGTATGTCTGAATACTCAGTAGTAAATCAGTAGGCGAGCGCGGCTAGTATGTCTGAATACTCAGTAGTAAATCAGTAGGCGAGCGCGGCTAGTATGTCTGAATACTCAGTAGTAAATCAGTAGGCGAGCGCGGCTAGTATGTCTGAATACTCAGTAGTAAATCAGTAGGCGAGCGTGGCTAGTATGTCTGAATACTCAGTAGTGAAATCAGTAGGTGAGCGTGGCTAGTATGTCTGAATACTCAGTAGTAAATCAGTAGGCGAGCGCGGCTAGTATGTCTGAATACTCAGTAGTAAATCAGTAGGCGAGCGCGGCTAGTATGTCTGAATACTCAGTAGTAAATCAGTAGGCGAGCGCGGCTAGTATGTCTGAATACTCAGTAGTGAAATCAGTAGGCGAGCGTGGCTAGTATGTCTGAATACTCAGTTGTAAATCAGTAGGCGAGCGCGGCTAGTATGTCTGAATACTCAGTAGTAAATCAGTAGGCGAGCGCGGCTAGTATGTCTGAATACTCAGTAGTGAAATCAGTAGGCGAGCGTGGCTAGTATGTCTGAATACTCAGTAGTAAATCAGTAGGCGAGCGTGGCTAGTATGTCTGAATACTCAGTAGTGAAATCAGTAGGCGAGCGTGGCTAGTATGTCTGAATACTCAGTAGTAAATCAGTAGGCGAGTGCGGCTAGTATGTCTGAATACTCAGTAGTAAATCAGTAGGCGAGCGCGGCTAGTATGTCTGAATACTCAGTAGTAAATCAGTAGGCGAGCGCGGCTAGTATGTCTGAATACTCAGTAGTGAAATCAGTAGGCGAGCGCGGCTAGTATGTCTGAATACTCAGTAGTAAATCAGTAGGCGAGCGCGGCTAGTATGTCTGAATACTCAGTAGTGAAATCAGTAGGCGAGCGCGGCTAGTATGTCTGAATACTCAGTAGTAAATCAGTAGGTGAGCGTGGCTAGTATGTCTGAATACTCAGTAGTAAATCAGTAGGTGAGCGTGGCTAGTATGTCTGAATACTCAGTAGTAAATCAGTAGGCGAGCGCGGCTAGTATGTCTGAATACTCAGTAGTAAATCAGTAGGCGAGCGCGGCTAGTATGTCTGAATACTCAGTAGTAAATCAGTAGGCGAGCGTGGCTAGTATGTCTGAATACTCAGTAGTGAAATCAGTAGGCGAGCGTGGCTAGTATGTCTGAATACTCAGTAGTGAAATCAGTAGGTGAGCGTGGCTAGTATGTCTGAATACTCAGTAGTGAAATCAGTAGGTGAGCGCGGCATAGTATGTCTGAATACTCAGTAGTGAAATCAGTAGGTGAGCGCGGCTAGTATGTCTGAATACTCAGTAGTGAAATCAGTAGGTGAGCGTGGCTAGTATGTCTGAATACTCAGTAGTGAAATCAGTAGGTGAGCGTGGCTAGTATGTCTGAATACTCAGTAGTAAATCAGTAGGCGAGCGCGGCTAGTATGTCTGAATACTCAGTAGTGAAATCAGTAGGCGAGCGCGGCTAGTATGTCTGAATACTCAGTAGTAAATCAGTAGGTGAGCGTGGCTAGGAGGAACCTGATTCAGCCCTGTGTAGACAGGTTAGAGCAGCGCGCTGTATGGCGACTTTCAATGGACAGTCTCTATAGAGGGCCGGCGGGGGCCGAGAAAACACTGCACAGTCTTAAACGTAATGAGTCTTTAAGGGGACCGGCTGGAGTCGGGGAAACGAACCCGTGCTGAGATTGGAGCTCGTGGAGGCATCGACCTCACTCTTTGGGCTCCGCCGTAACGGGGCTCAGCCGCTCAGAGGTGGGTGATGAGGCTGGTGTTGGAGTCTCTTAAGTTCCAGGGAGGTAGACAGGACCCCGCTGTGGAAATGCCAATACTTAAAGAACCTGGGAAAAGACCTTGAGAGCACACCAGCCTCGAGACCACGGACAGGTAGGGTCTAATCCTCACAGTTTCAGGTTACTGAAAACAACGCCACACGCTGAAGCTAGCTAGCACTAACGGGATACAGGTGTAAGTGATAGGTAGCCATGGAGATATGGGTGTGTGCGAGGCATGTCTCGGTTGCCATGGTGATGTACGGGTGTGTGTGGAGTGTGTCCTAGGCTACCTAGTAAACAGGTGACTGCGACGGTACAATTCGGCGAGTCGCGGAGCTTACAAGGACAAAGTGTAAAAAAAACTAAAACTAATACTAGATCCAATGAAAACTAAACTAAAACTAATACTAGATCCAATGAAAACTAAACTAAAACTAATACTAGATCCAATAAAAACTAAACTAAAACTAATACTAGATCCAATGAAAACTAAACTAAAACTAATACTAGATCCAATAAAACTAAACTAAAACTAATACTAGATCCAATAAAACTAAACTAAAACTAATACTAGATCCAATAAAAACTAAACTAAAACTAATACTAGATCCAATGAAAACTAAACTAAAACGAATACTAGATCCAATGAAAACTAAACTAAAACTAATACTAGATCCAATAAAAACTAAACTAAAACTAATACTAGATCCAATGAAAACTAAACTTAAACTAATACTAGATCCAATGAAAACTAAACTAAAACTAATACTAGATCCAATAAAAACTAAACTAAACTAATACTACATCCAATGAAAACTAAACTAAAACTAATACTAGATCCAATGAAAACTAAACTAAAACTAATACTAGATCCGATGAAACTAAACTAAAACTAATACTAGATCCAATGAAAACTAAACTAAAACTAATACTAGATCCGATGAAACTAAACTAAAACTAATACTAGATCAGATGAAACTAAACTAAAACTAATACTAGATCCGATGAAACTAAACTAAAACTAATACTAGATCCAATGAAACTAAACTAAAACTAATACTAGATCCAATGAAACTAAACTAAAACTAATACTAGATCCAATGAAAACTAAACTAAAACTAATACTAGATCTAATGAAACTAAACTAATACTAGATCCGATGAAAACTAAACTAAAACTAATACTAGATCTAATGAAAACTAAACTAAAACTAATACTAGATCCAATGAAAACTAAACTAAAACTAAGCAGTAATGAAATAATAACTAATAAAAACTAGCGAACCCGTTCTAAAAACTAATTAAAACTAACTGAATTAGAGAAAAAAATAAATTAAAAATCTAAAACTGTTGTAAGCTTGGAGTGAAGGCAGACGGGCGAACATGGCAGTGTAGTGTGGATTGATTTCTGAAGGGTGCTGCCCTCGAGACTCGATTCTACTAAAGCATGGTTGGCTCGGAGCGGCTGTCGAACGGAGCGTCAGACGGAGCGTTAAGCAGATTATGAGATACGTGAGCGCTCAGCCTTCATCGTTATGCGCGTTCATCCGACTGAGCTTCTAAAACCACCGTTCTCATCTTTCCTAGCGTCCTGCATCCGAGCCGCACCTCGTTTACAGCACACGCACGACTTCGTACGAACAGTAAACTTCAAATGTGCTTTCAGAGTTGTGTTAAAGGGCAATTCCACCCTTCATTTTTAAAGAATTTCTGCTTGATTGCACAGGCCCGCCAACCACAGTGCAGCTTCTATTAGAAAATTGAGTAGGTTGTTCTTAAAGGGAAATTCCACCAACATTTCAAAATCCACTTGTTGAGACATTCAGAGAGAGTTTGGTGTGAAACGGTTGATTGCACTTGCCCTCCAACAACAGTGCAGCTTCTATTAGAAAATAGAGTAGGTTGTTCTTAAAGGGGAATTCAATTAAAATTTTAGAATTCACTAGTTGAGACATTCAGAGAGAGTTTGGTGTAAAACGGCTGAATGTACAGGCCCCCCTCAGCAGTGCAGCTTCTGTAAGAATATAGAGTACGCTGTTCTTAAAGGGGGATACCATTAAAATTGTATAATCCACTAGTTGAGACATTCAGAGAGAGTTTGGTGTGAAACGATTGATTGTACAGGGCCCCCTTAACAGTGCAGCTTCGGTTAGAAAATAGAGTAAGCTGTTCTTAAAGGGGAATTCCACCAAAATTTAAAAATCCACTTGTTGAGGCATTCAGAGAGAGTTTGGTGTGAAATGGTTGATTGTACAGGCCTCCCCTCAACAGTGCAGCTTCTGTTAGAAAATAGAGTGAGCTGTTCTTAAAGAAGTCAAAGCTGTTCGTAAAGGGGAATTCCACCAAAATTTCATAATTCAGTGATTTAACTGTAAACATTCACAGTGGGGTTGGTGTGAAACAGTTTGATTGTACGGATCCCATAACAACAGTGCAGCTTTTATTAGAAAATAGAGTAAGCTGTTCCTAAAGGGGAGTTCCACCAACATTTAATAATCCACTAGTTGAGACATTCAGAGAGAGTTTGTTGTGAAATGGTTGATTGTACAGCCCCCTCCCCTCAACAGTGCAGCTTCTGTTAGAAAATAGAGTAAGCTGTTCTTAAAGGGGAATTCCACCAAAATTTCATAATTCAGTGGTTAAGCTGTAAACATTCCGAGTGGGGTCGGTGTGAAACGGTTAATTGTAGAGAACCCCTTAACACTGCAGCTTCTAATGGAAAAGGTTAAAGAAGTCAAAGCTGTTTGTAAAGGGGAATTCCACCAAAATTTCATAATTCAGTGATTTAACTGTAAACATTCACAGTGGGGTTGGTGTGAAACAGTTTGATTGTACGGATCCCATAACAACAGTGCAGCTTTTATTAGAAAATAGAGTAAGCTGTTCCTAAAGGGGAGTTCCACCAAAATTTCATAATCCACTAGTTGAGACATTAAGAGAGAGTTTGGTGAGAAATGGTTGATTGTACAGCCCCCTCCCCTCAACAGTGCAGCTTCTGTTAGAAAATAGAGTAAGCTGTTCTTAAAGGGGAAGTCCACCAAAATTTCATAATTCAGTGGTTAAGATGTAAACATTCCGAGTGGGCTTGGTGTGAAACGGTTGATTGTAGAGGGCCCCCACCAACAGTACAGCTTTTATTAGAAAAGGTAAACAAGGTTAAAGCTGTTCTTAAAGGGGAATTCCACCAAACTGTCAATAATATAGTGGTTGAGCTGTAAACATTTGATTGTAGTGGCTCAGGTGTTGTTTACAGTGGTGGTGATGGGAACCAGTGGTCTCCATGTCTCACAACAACACATTATATTTTCTATCAGAACCACCAGAGAACCTACACATGTCTTCTATGGCCTCAGGCTCCATGTTCATAAGTATTTTATCATATAGTTTTAAGGTGGGGCCTTTTAACACCAAAACACTTCAAAGGGACATTCCTTAGGACTGATATATGACGTGTATGTAAATGAGGACGGCTCTGATTGGGCGTGGATGGAACAAGTCTGAAACATTGCCCGATTCCAGCCAGAACCAGCACAAACCAAAGCAGGAACAGCTCGCAGATGAGGTTTTGGACTATTTCTGTACAAGCATTTCACACGATTGAACCTCAGGGACAGAGTATGAGCCTTTTAAGTTTCAATGGATACATCACTCCTAGGGGAATTCCACCAATGTCTCCAAATTTCTACATAATTAAACAGTTCAGATGAGTCATTCCAAGTGGTTCAGGGTGAATGGCTTCATTCTTGAGAAACTCGTAGAGTCTGAACTGTTCGCAGTGGTGGTGAATGGAACCAGACGTCTGCCTCTAAAAGCTCCCGCACTCAAAGTTATTGCATGAAATGGTTATGAATACGCTGCTTAAAGGGATCCCCGGCTGGTAACACTTGTAAGCCTTAATATGTTGTAATGACTCTAAATTGTTAAGACGTGTTGTAAAATCACTAAAAGTATCAGATTTATTTATAAATTAACACTTATTCTAAATATTTAAAATATGGACTCAGCCATTATTACTGACGCGCAATGCCTGCTGGGTAGATGACGTCAAATGGTTTCAGCACTAAACTTGAATGCGGTTGGAAGGAGTGAGTGTTAGTTACTAACCTAGCTTAAAGAAAACCATGTACAATGTGTTGTTGATGTGGTTTCAGTGAAAGGCAGTGTGAAGACTGATATTAGTCTAAACAGCTTCACAAACATAAACAAGGAGAATAGTTAGTGAAGCAGCGTGTGGACCAACACAGCTACCCAAAGACCCCCGCTCTGCTCTCCTCACTTCAGTCTGGATGAGTTTGAGTGGTTCAGAAGACCACCACTGGTGAGAGACTTGACGGAGGCTGTTGGTTTTAAGAGTAGGCTAAAACACAAACCACAGTTTAACCCTCCTCGTAGGGGGTTAGGGGTAGGCCAAGTGAGGTAGTGGGTGGGGTCTAGGGATTAGGGTTAGGCCATGTGAGGTAGTGGGTGGGGTCTAGGGGGTTAGAGTTAGGCCAAGTGAGGTAGTGGGTGGGGTCTAGGAGTTAGGGTTAGGCCATGTGAGGTAGTGGGTGGGGTCTAGGGGGTTAGAGTTAGGCCAAGTGAGGTAGTGGGAGGAGTCTAGGGGGTTAGGGTTAGGCCAGGTGAGGGAGTGGGTGGGGTCTAGGGGGTTAGGGGTAGGCCAAATGAGGTAGTGGGTGGGGTCTAGGGGGTTAGGGTTAGGCCAAGTGAGGTAGTGGGTGGGGTTAGGGGTTAGGTCAAAGCTGTTTTTAAAGGGGAATCCCACCAAAATGTTGTAATTCAGTGGTTAAGAGTAGGCTAAAACACAAACCACAGTTTCCCCACACAGGAAGTCCAAAAGCTCCAGATTATGGAGAACCACGAGAAGAACCGTGAACATGAACATGCGCTGGATTCTCTTCTGAGAACGTTTAGCGTTAGCGTCAGCTGCTTCTCCTCGTTTGTGGATCCTGAAGGTGAAAGTCCAGTCTTAGTAGTGAACATACTACTTCACTAATAAAGGAGTGTGAAGCTCAGAGACACTCCCGTTCAGTGTATCTAGCTGTTTACTGAGCGTGAATGTTTCCTGCTAGAAAGTGGAGCTCCTTTAACAGACACTCTCCTTCTCCGTCAACACCAACACACAGCTTCACAACAACTCCAGCACTGTGTCACTCTCTCCTCCACACCTCTCTGTTCACCATTTACACTAACGTGGTGTGTGATGTCGCCGCTGACGTCAGAAATGTTGAGTTCTAGTTCAAACTGTAAAGACTGAACAGTAGCATGTTTAGCTAGCTAGCTGAGCTCAAGCGCGACGGCCGGGGTTCCCTTTAACGTCTGAGTGCTCCTAGATATTCGGAGGTATTACACTCTACGTTAGCTGATGCTCGCGTGTCTGTGGAATTCTATTTTTCTTGTCGTCTGAGAAGACAGAATTAATTAGTCACCGTTTTTGTTCTTTGCAGTGCTTTGATCATTTTAGCCTTAGTCATCAGGAAAGCTTCCCTGTCATCAAGGATTTCAGTCATCAGATGGACCCTGAGAGCGCCTCCGGGAGGGAGTCATGGTCAGAGGAGTGTGTGCGTGCGCGTTTAGTCTCTTTGTGGGGTCCGGATCCCCTCCGGACAGACATAGTGATGTAGTAGGGACATTAGTCTGCGCTTTGCAGGGGAAAAAAGAAGCCCCCCCAACCAACAGTGCAGCTTTTATCAGAAAAGGTAAATGAGGTCAAAGCTGTTCTTAAAGGGAAATCCCACCAAAATGTCGTAATTCAGTGGTTGAGATGTAAACATTCACCGTAGGTTTGGTGTAAAATGGTTGATTGTAGAACGGTTGAGGTAGTGGGTGGGGTCTATGGGTTAGGGTTAGGCCAAGTGAGGTAGTGGGTGGGGTCTATGGGTTAGGGTTAGGCCAAGTGAGGTAGTGGGTGGGGTCTAGGGAGTTAGGGTTAGGCCAAGTGAGATAGCCTACCCCTAACCCCCTAGACCCCACCCACTAAGTGAGGTAGTGGGTGGGTCTAGGGGTTAGGGTTAGGCCATGTGAGGTAGTGGGTGTGGTCTAGAGGTTTAGAGTTAGGCCAAGTGAGGTAGTGGGTGTGGTCTAGGGGGTTAGGGGTAGGCCAAGTGAGGTAGTGGGTGGGGTCTAGGGATTAGGGTTAGGCCATGTGAGGTAGTGGGTGGGGTCTAGGGGGTTAGAGTTAGGCCAAGTGAGGTAGTGGGTGGGGTCTAGGAGTTAGGGTTAGGCCATGTGAGGTAGTGGGTGGGGTCTAGGGGGTTAGAGTTAGCCCAAGTGAGGTAGTGTGAGGAGTCTAGGGGGTTAGGGTTAGGCCAGGTGAAGGAGTGGGTGGGGTCTAGGGGGTTAGGGTTAGGCCAAGTGAGGTAGTGGGTGGGGTCTAGGGAGTTAGGGTTAGGCCAGGTGAGGGAGTGGGTGGGGTCTAGGGGGTTAGGGTTAGGCCAAGTGAGGTAGTGGGTGGGGTCTAGGGGGTTAGGGTTAGGCCAGGTGAGGGAGTGGGTGGGGTCTAGGGGGTTAGGGTTAGGCCAAGTGAGGTAGTGGGTGGGGTTAGGGGTTAGGTCAAAGCCGTTTTTAAAGGGGAATCCCACCCTTGAGATGTAAACAGCCATTTTGAGTGGGTTTGGTGTGCAATTGTTCAGATGTTGTTTACAGTGATGGTGGTGAAAAACAGGGGTCCGCATGTCTACAACACAGATATACACATTTTATTTACTTTTATGAAAAAAAAATTGCAGAAAATGTGAAAATAATCAGTTTAGTCTTCGGGGTCTATTTTGCCCCACAACACCCTGCACGTATCCCTTCACCGTGAACAGATTGTACGGCTAAAATGTTCTCAAATCATGAAACAACACCTAAAACATAAGACAGCCCATTATCATAACCTTCTCTAGTAGTAACTTTTGGTGAGGTAGGTGGACGTCTGGTTCCATTGACCACCACTGTGAACAGTTCTGACTCCAAACCACTCTGAATGACTTTGTTTACATCTGAGCCTTTAATTGTGAAGAAAATAAAAAATAAATGGGTGAAGTTGTCTTTCACAGCATTTACATACAATGTCATGATGTGAAGTCTTTAAAGCAACTATTGGTAAAGCATTAGTCCAGAATCCAGAACGTACTGCTTAGTTTGAATGCTATATTTCTATTCATTGACTGCTTAGTGACCCCTTAATTTAAAGGAGGGGTGTCCAGTCTTATCTGCCAAAAAAGGCCGGTCTGAGACCTGATCTAACTCTGCTGGGTCAGTCTAACAGCTCAGCCTTCAAACAGCTGATCATGTGACCTCCTGATTAGTTTAGAATAAAAACCCACAGCCACACCGACTGAAGGAATGAGAGAACAATCAGTTGTCCATCATATGAGCTCGTCAATAATAACAACAGTTATAATAATAACATAGGGCTGCTTTTAGGGGGGAATTTAAACTTAAAGGTGTCATTGTCCATGTTTGGATTATTTCAACACTGGTTGCTATGGTAACCCTGCACAGCTTGTGAATATTTCAGGATGAATAGACCAATAGAAAGGCTCCAAAATAGCTTGTAAAAATTCTGGTTCCATTGACTTGCATTAAAAGTAACAATAGTTTTTTTTTTTATCCGCTCTTGTAAAGCTTCCGTTTTGGAGATACTTGTTTTTCTTTGAACAGCGACGCTTGAAGGAGGTCAGTTAGAGTTCTGTTTGCTCATCCAAAAAAAAAAGTCTGCACTTGCATCACATCCAATCAGAGACTTATTTATTTTAATAGTAATTTATCTTGTTTTGATGGCTGTGTCCCAATTCAGGGGTAACCCAGCTGATTACATTGCTGTTGATAGTTGGTGGTTTACATGGTATTCCAGCTGGTTTCCATGACATTGCAGGTGGTTGCTAGGCTGTTGATAATCGATCGCTATAGAATCTCAGCCAGTTCTTATGTTGTTCCAGGTAGTTGCTAGTAACTTAACTGCTCAGTTATACAGCCTGTTACCAAACCCTTTAAAATAAGAGTCCTGGACCAACTAAGATCATAGCGCCTAACCACACTCCACCAATGGAATGAACAAAATTATAATGTTGGATCATATTATGTTTAATATTCATACACAAAAAAGAAACACATGTATTTCCATGTTTGCCGATTTTCATATTTCCATAATATTTGAACATGACAGCTGATGTTTACATTATGTACAAATTTCATAATGAATGGACCAATAGAATTGCTCTAAAATAGCTGGTAAATATTTCTGGTTCTATTGACTTACATTGAAAGTAAAGGCGGTTTTTGGCCTCTCCTGTGAAGTTGCCGTTTTGGAAATAACTTGTTTTTCTTTAGACGGTGTACTCGAAGGAGGAAAACAGTGTCTGTACTTGCATCACATCCAATCGGAGACCCATTTATTTTAATAGGAATTTACTATCCTTGCTGGCTGTGTCCCAATTTAGGGGCTGAACCCTTTGAAGACAGACTAGTCTGTCCCATTTTCAAGGCCCAAGAAATGCATCTTTGGTTTTTATGCCGACGAAGGATCCAACGTAAGAATTCTTTGCCAGCCAGCGTATCCCGAGTTTCATTGCGCGCTGATAAGGACTCAAGAATATGGCGGCTTCAGCAGAGTGTCCAAGGTTGCTGGATGACAGTTGCGGTGAGGCAAACAGGAAATCTGCTGTAGAGCAGATCCTTTCATTTAGGTTCGGCCTTCATGGTCTATGTGGCCTTCAGAACATTGCAGCCCCTGAATTGGGACACAGCTGTTGCGCCATCGTGTTGTTCGAATGTTGTATTTTGTTGTGTGGTTTCTCATTATTTTGATAAATTACATCACATTGCATCTCACGGTGCTTTTCTTTGCACGTCATGGATTTCATCAGTGCAAGGCTAAGCACCACTTATAGACAGCCCTGGTGATTTCACATTGTTTTAGATACTGAAAATATATAAACATGACTTATTTGCTTTAAAATAGACGATTTTAATTAAATTGACAGAAAAACCCAGAGCTCGCTACGGAAACTCCTGAACGCTATCGTGTGACATCACTGGTGAACAACAGTGAACAGCACGGTAGTACAACAGCACTATGACTGACTGGGACTGAGAATGTTCCAGAACTGCTTCTTCAGATTCTGATGATATTTCTGAATTTGAATCTGAAAGAGCTGTAATGTAGAAATAGACCACCATATCACTTAGTCCTGATACTTTTAGACCACCATATCACTTAGTCCTGATACTTTTAGACCACCATATCACTTAGTCCTGATACTTTTACACCACCATATCACTTAGTCCTGATACTTTTAGACCACCATATCACTTAGTCCTGATACTTTTAGACCACCATATCACTTAGTCCTGATACTTTTAGACCACCATATCACTTAGTCGTAATACTTTTAGACCACCATATCACTTAGTCCTAATACTTTTAGACCACCATATCACTTAGTCCTGATACTTTTAGACCACCATATCACTTAGTCCTGATACTTTTAGACCACCATATCACTTAGTCCTGAGACTTTTAGTCAAACCACACCCACAACAGCAGCTCATCCTGAGTGTAAACAGTATCTAGCTAAATAACCAACAGTATTCATGACAACAGCCTAGCAACCAGCCTAGCAACCAGCTAAACTCAGATATAGAGGTACAGTTATTGTTGTAAATATAATCAAAGTGGAACTCGCTCTCATACGACTCTATAAATCTACGTTAGCTTAGCAGAACTTGAGCCACGGAACTTAGCAAGTTAAGCTAACGTTAGCTAACATCAGCTAAAGCAGGCTCAGTAACTGAGCTTACCTGGTTTACCTTCACGTACACGGAGGCTCTTGAACGCCTCTCGCTGGTTTCCTTACATGCCTATATTGTCGGAACAGCGCCAGACTAAAGATAAAATATGAATGGGATGGGTCGTTATGCCATATGTGGCATCTGTTTATGGAAAAAGTCCTGCCCTTCAAGAAATTAGCCAGTTAGCTTGCTGGTTACACCTCAATAAAGAAGGGCAGGGAAGTCATTCTTCCTATTGTGGAGATCTGTGCAAGTGTAGTAGCTAAATGTGTTGTGTTACTGAGTCAAACTCTACAAACTGTTTATGAGATCCGTGTGAGGTTTTATGAGCGACCTTGGGTTTAGAGTATTTTGGTTTCTCCCCATTCAGTCTGGTTCTGCATGGCTGGAAATAACCATCTACTGCGATGGCTGAACAGACAGTTTTGTTTATTCTCCACCAAATAGCATCTTGCCTGACAGATCGTTTGCCTCAGAATGTGAAGAGCTGTTCATTCGTCTCTAAAACACTTGATGATGGTGAATCAGACAGTAAGAGCCTCACTGTTTTCTATAAACGTGGACTAAAGTATGTTAGCTTAGTGCTAAAAACAGTAGCTTCTTCTTAATATGTCCAGTATGTGTCCTGTTTCCCTCCTTTTGCTCTTAGTTCTGCTTCTGAGTTTTATCTTCTATTTTGTTTCTGTCTAACTTCATAATCGGATCATATTTGATGAATTTCACAGTGAGGCCTATTGCGGAGCTCCACCGTGGGGCCCAATGCTGTGAGGCTCATTTAACACCCTTTTCTCTGCGTGCATTAATTCATGTGGGGAACCACCTCTTCTCTCTCTCCGTCCGCAGGTGTGGTGGCCATTCTGGTTCCTCGGCTGGACCTGGTGATCTCGTTGGTGGGCGCGGTCAGCAGCTCGGCCCTGGCGCTGATCTTTCCTCCGCTGGTGGAGCTGGTGGTGCACTCCGTCCGTCCATCTGCATTCCTCCTCCTGAAGGATCTGTCCATCGCCGTTTTGGGTTTCCTCGGCTTTCTGACCGGGACGTACGTAACCGTGGGGGAGATCATTTACCCAGCTTTTACCCATTTACCAGGGTTCCCCAGCTCGTCTCCATGACAGCACAAACTGGACCACGCCCACTGCCCCACCCCTTTAATGAACACAGCTATTCATCACTGTCCACTACGATTGTTATACACACATATACAGACATACACCTACGCTCACTGCAGTCTTTACTGGTTTGGCATCGTGCACTCCATGTTTATCATATTCATTCACTCCAGTCTCTACACTACACAGTAAATGATTGACAGACTACAGCTATGTAGTGGATCCCGGTTTCCGTTTTGGCACTGGTATGTATATCAGTGTATAATTGTAGATCCTGGGGGATCATAAGTGACCTGCTGAATTTCGCACATGACGGTACGAGTTTCCTTGGGGTCCACCTTAATATCCGTCTGGCTCTAGAACATTCTGTCACTGACACTGACACTGAGCACATCAAAGAAGAAAGGGGAAAAAAAAAAAAAAAAATATATATATATATATACATATTGTCCAGTGAAAAAGAAGTATCTCCATGACTTTACAGGAGAGGGCAGAATTTTTTCCAAGCTATTTTGGAGCGTTTCTATTGGTCCATTCATTTTCTTTGCACAGCGACCATAAATGCACCACAAATGAAACACTGATGTAGGTGACATGTCCAAACCCTTTTTTTAAACCACTATTTATTTAACTAAATACCCACCTTTCTATAGCAGGGATCAATTTCAGGCACAACCTTGAATTTAATATCATATTTATATTAATAACAGTATATGTAGAACACCATAATAGTATTAATGAACACAACTATTCAAAACTTCTTTTGGAATTACTGTATTAGATACTGTAATTAAAAAGTGTGTGTATATATATATATATATATATATATATATATATATATATATATATATATATATATTAATTAAAAAAAATGTTATTTAGTATACAGGATAAATATAAATATATGAGTGTATATGTGGAGGTTTATTCCTAAAAATTGTATATCCAGTTGTAACCATTTCAGATATAATAAGTATAACTATATATATAATGACTAAAACCCTTGTTTTTATTGTAGTGTGATATCGCTGCTCTCTAAACAAAACAGCGTAATTTTTGTCATTTTTTAACTTTAAACAAAATATTAAAAGCCATACAGTACTGTTCCGACAATATATATATATATATATATATATATATATATATATATATATATGCTTGTTTTTTGAATATATATATTAAATGTATTCTGACTAAAGGTAAAGTTATTTAATATACAGGATAAATATAAATATATGCGTTTACACACACACACACACACACACACACACACACATATATATATATATATATATATATGTTTTTTCTTGCAAGGTACAAAGTTTTGTTTCGAGAACAGTAAGATATATATCTATAACGAGTGATTCCGAAGCTTTGAACAGCAAAGTGTTCAGTATAATATTTATAGTATTATTACATTATTAACACAGTTATTTTCAGACACACTCCATGTTCATTTTCACCCACACACTCAATTTAATGTACTTGAAACGGTACCGCAGTAATAATACACTAAATAATACACTGTGCGCGAATGGAAACCCACATGAGCTCGCTGCGTCCTTCAGTACTTTAAAACACTCTCGCGCGATCACTCCCGCAGAGTGTGTGTGGAGAGCAATCACGCTTCTGGGAGAGTTATTTTTCAGACTTTTTTATACTTCATTTTCTTTTTCATTCCATGGGCAAACACTGCCGTGGCCCGAGGGCTGTGTGCGAGGTGTAAGACTGTGTAGTCTATAAGACTCTACATTGGTATCCGCGAGACTGTACTGTGTGAATGATTTGTAGCTTTTATATGAATATGTACAGCACCGTTCACGTCAGAGGCCGTCCTCAACTCCCCGTCCAAACAGCCATTGAAACACATTTTCATCAGATGATAAAACAGTGGTAGAACGTCAGGTGTTTGAGTGTTCACTGCGTACACTCTTCACCTTCATTACAGCTTCCGTTCTTCTCAGGAGACTCACCTCCACAGTTCAGCCTCAGAAGCTGGTTTAACATATTCTTCTTCTCACCATCCAAATAACCCTAAACAGGTTCAGTGGTGTTGAGGTTCTGGACTCTAGGGTGGTCAGTCCATTGTTTTGAGACCACCAGCAGCAACTTCTTTGTATAGTGTGTTTGTGTCTCCTTTTCTCAGCGAGGAACTTCTTAAACAGCTACCAATCCTTTCAGACCCATAGCACTGAGGAGTCTTCTCACTGTGAAGGGAGGGATGGATGGAGGTTTTCAGATCTGATGCAGAAGTGGAGATTGATGTTCTCCTCGCTCTCCATTATGAAAACTTGAAGTGCTGTTTATCTACCAGGTCTTCCAGGTGGTTGCTAGTTTTGGAAACTTTACTTGTTTTTCCTTGACCCTCTCCTTCATAATACTAGTACTCAATGGCTGTTTTGACATGAAATGAAGGGTCTTTGATTTGCATGATGTTGTATGTAATGTCTGCATCTTGTGAGAAGCTGTATGTGTGGATATTTTGCTATAAGGTGGCGGGGGGTAGGTGTTTCTTCATAAGATGTTTTTTTTACTTCAGCCTTACACACTTCCAGTGACATTGCCCCCTAAACAGACTGCACTGGTTGAAAGCCAGTCAGCTGTTCTGGACCAACGCATGTCAGTTTTAAATGGACCTCTGAAGTCTTGTCATCAGCCCATATAAGAACATGTGGGTCAAAGTTCCTTATGAGAAAAATTAATGGCTTTCTCGAATATCACATGTACTGCAGGCTGTAGCTAACAAAAATGCTAACACTCAACACTCATCAAATTGACCGACCGGCTTGGTCCAGAGTAGTAGCTCCACGTCTTTCAACAGTTTAAAAGAGCTGATGTTGTTGTTATATAACACACCAGCGTATATAACATTGTAGTATTATTATTAATTTTAAAATTTATGATATTCTGACTATTTAACAACCTCGTAATTAAAATAATTTAGCTTTTTTGTTTACCACAGTTTGCAATAGCAGTTGTACAACTTTTTTGAAGTCAAAAGTTAGACCAAAGTCAGTCATTCTCAACTAATCGCCAATGAGGTCTTGAATAAAAAATACAAACGGGAGCATCTCCTTTGTTCCCTTGTAGTCACTTTGCAACAAGTGACTACAGAGGTCCGTAAAGCATGGCGCGCCCTTTCCAAAGAGCCCAACATTCCATTGCTAACCTTCAGGGAACCAGAGATACAGACCCTGGAATTTTGCAAACTTGCGTCTGACTTGGGCGCACCCTAGACGGCCATGCTGAGATGCTTACCACAGCTGTAACTTGCAGAAAGCAAGAGTGATCGACTTGAAACTTCACAGGACTACAGGGCATCATGCTCCCTCGGAACCTGGATACAGTGAAATGAAGTATGTCTGTGGACCCCGAAATCATATGTTGTCTTCTCTGAGGTGTCAGAGTTGTTATTGTTCCAATTGTGATCAGCGAATCGACAACATCAAGCTTGAATCAGCTAGTCAGCCAGTCTTGTTTGCAATTGAAGCAGCTTTCAAAAGCTCCATTCATTTTTCCCATAGAGAAAAAAAAACACCCAGACCAGGAATTCCTTATATGGTCGTGACGCATGACTACTACTAAAGGGCCCAACTTTCTAAAACAAAAGTCTAAAACAGTGCTAAATACTGTACTACGGGGAAACCCTGAATGTACTGTAAATATATTCTGACTAAACAGACCTATAATTAATAAATTAAACTACGAACGTGACAAATATATTCAGATCTGTGGTCATTTACACCCGACACAAAAACATTTGTTATCTATCTGAAGACTTTTGTGTTTGTTTACTTGGTTATTTATTTATTTTTATTTATGCAAATTCTAGTTTCTGCAAATCTCAAAAAAATCTGAAGTAGCCGTTAATGAGGCTGCAGTCAGGCTGATGGGATCACGCTGACTCGTATCTTAATCTGCAATCTTAAGTCTGGCTGTAATTACATTAATCTGTGCTCGGTTGGTTTTGTCGCTCAATCCTTTTCCTTTTTTTTTTTTTTTTTTTACAGTTTCACTCAAGGCCTCTCGCTAATATAGTTCCTTTTTTATTTTTTATTTATTTATTAAAAACCTAAAACAGTGTCCTTTCTGGAGAAGTGGTGCAGTTACCCATTTCCACCAGAGAGGTCTCCAAATCCCCAAAACTTAAAAAGTGGAGCTTTACCATTGTTCATTGATCTATATTGATCTATGTTCATTGAGGTCACTAATAGGCGGACCATGGTCCGGGTCCGAACCCAGACGTTGTCTAATGTGCACCCAAACTGATAAACTATTGAGAAGGATTTAATTTCGACAGTTTATTTTAAGTGGCAGAACTTTTCTGGCAGTAAACTTACAGACCAATCACATGCACTGTAAGATCACCAAAGGTGCTCCTCAGCCAATCAGATCAGTGCAGTGGGAAGCGAGAAGTAGCATTATTAAGACATTATCAAGAACAAATATCCTTTCAGACTCACTATCGAGCACCTTCTCCATTTTAGCCCAGATATATAGTCAACCAATAGCTCACTTCTCTTACTAAGAGGAATACAAGGGGGAATGAACTGTTAAGATGTGAAATTGAGTTCACAAGACTGCACGTGTTATTTACTTTTTCTATAAATAAGCACTTTATGATGCACTTTTTCCCAAAAGCGTTAGCCAGTGTTTTAAGGAGGAAAAAAACACTTTTATAAATAATTCATTAAGTTCAGCTACTAGAAGTGATACTAGGCTACTTCAGTACACAGGATATGGCACTTAATCATCAACACAAGTTAGAAATTATGACAGTCCAGACATTGGCCTGAGGAAATGTACTCTAACTGAACCTAACTAAATTCCTAATAAACACCCCTGACATCCATTCATCATAAAAAAAGTTATGTAATGTAAACAGTGCCCGACAAAATGTCTGGACATACCTATTGTCCATTTCAAAATAATAGTTATAATGGTAGATATATATATGTATATATATATATATATATATATATATATATATATATATATATACAGGGGTTGGACAATGAAACTGAAACACCTGTCATTGTAGTGTGGGAGGTTTCATGCCTAAATTGGACCAGTCTGGTGGCCAATCTTCATTAATTGAACATTGCACCAGTAAGAGCAGAGTGTGAAGTTCAGTTAGCAGGTAAGAGCACAGTTTACTCAAAATATTGCAATAACACAACATTATGGGACATACTAGAGTTCAAAAGAGGACAAACTGTTGGTGCACGTCTTGCTGGAGCATCTGTGACCAAGACAGCAAGTCTTTGTGATGTATCAAGAGCCACGGCATCCAAGGTAATGTAAACTCGTGCCAATGCCAAACGTCGGTTTCAATGGTGCAAGGAGCGCAAATCTTGGGCTGTGGACAATGTGAGACATGTATTGTTCTCTGATGATCCACCTTTACTGTTTCCCCCACATCCGGGAGAGTTACGGTGTGGAGAAGCCCCAAAGAAGTGTACCACCCAGACTGTTGCATGCCCAGAGTGAAGCATGGGGGTGGATCAGTGATGGTTTGGGCTGCCATATCATGGCATTCCCTTAGTCCAATATTTGTGCTAGATGGGCGCGTTACTGCCAAGGACTACCGAACCATTCTGGAGGACCATGAGCATCCAATGGTTCAAACATTGTATCCTGAAGGTGGTGCCGTGTATCAGGATGACAATGTACCAATACACACAGCAAGACTGGAGAAAGATGGTTTGATGAACATGAAAGTGAAGTTGAACATCTCCCATGGCCTGCACAGTCACCAGATCTAAATATTATTGAGCCACTTTGGGGTGTTTTGGAGGAGCAAGTCAGGAAACGTTTTCCTCCACCAGCATCACGTAGTGACCTGGACACTGTCCTGCAAGAAGAATGGCTTAAAATCCCTCTGACCACTGTGCAGGACTTGTATATGTCATTCCCAAAACCAACTGCCGCAAAATGAGGCCCTACACCATACTAATAAGTTATTGTGGTCTAAAACCAGGTGTTTCAGTTTCATTGTCCAACCCCTGTATATATATAAATATATATCCTAAAAACAAAGCTAAACCATTTAAACGTCAGTATTTAGATCAACACGTTAAGGCCCCCGTTAATTTATGCCCCCGTTACATACGTAAATTAATTCGCCTGCTTTAAACACTAACCATTACTGCCCATTTACCTCTATGTGTCCTTTACGATGGCTCGGGTGTTACACATCCACTAGAGGGCAGATCATAGTCAAAAGTTTCTGACAGCAGGAAACATGAGGGGTCTGTCTCAGTGTTCAGCTGATGTAACATAATACAGGTGTTTTTTAGAGGAGTGGTGCAGTTACACATTTCCACCAGAGCGGTCTCCAAATCCCTGAAGCTTACACAGTGGAGCCTTACCATTGTTCATTGATCTGTAGAGATCTATTCAATCATTTGTGTGGTTCCATTCTTTAAATAAGTTTATATAATGTAAACAGTGTCCGACAAAAGGTCTGGACACACCTACTATCCATTACTATTCATTGATAGACTTGTGTTGTCAATTTGTAGTTACTAATGTGCCCATATGAAGAATTCCAGGACTAAGAGGCTTTTCTATGAGAAGGTTTATATATATATATATATATAAATACTGATGATAAAAAGGTTTAGCTTTGTTTTTAGGACACACACACATTATATATATATATATATATATATATATATATATATATATATATATATATATATATATATATATATATATATATATATATCATCAGTATTTAGATCAACATGTTCATCATATTATGATAAAGGATGACTGGTACTGTATGAAGATGTTGGAAGTGAGAAATCTAAGCTAATAATCTGAATAACACTGACAGCGACTCAGACCACAGAAGGAGCATGTTAATAACGTCTCTGATGGTTCTTAAGGCTCATTTATGCTCCGTTACGTACATAAATAAATACTCCTGTTTTAAACACTGTAACCATCGCATTGATGTTAAGCAACACATCCACCAGAGGGCAGATCAGCAGCCAACATGATGATGGTGCAGGTGCAACGGTTTGTCATAGTGAATCGGCGAAGTAACATCATACAGCTGTCTAATATTCTGGACTTGGTCACAAAGCCTTACATCAGAAAGTTCCACCACAACCTCAGTTTCTTTTCCATTGTGTTCTTATGGCTGTTGTCGTGTTTCGTTTGAGTTATTGGTTCCATGATTTCCAGTGGTACAGCACCATTGTGTCCATATCCATAAACTTTCATAGAATGTGTACAAATATGGATGGAATGAATGTAGATTGTGGACAGACTCTGTCTGTATCAACATTTATCGGTTAAATCCATATCAGTCTAGATTAAAGTTCATCTGGATCTAGAAAAGTGGTCCTACATACTGAAGTGTATCTTCTGATTTAATGACCGACTTGCAGCATCACTGATGTATGGATTAGTGGAATATCCACCATGTCCTTTTCCACTATCAAGGACTGGAATGGGACTAGTTTTCTAGACCAGGAGTCACATGATGCAGACCAGCCCATCCCAAACTTTCCCCAAGAAAAGGCAGTCGTGGGCTGAAGGTTAAGGATCTGGTCTTTGATCGCTGGTTCGATCCCCTGGACCAACAGAACACAACTGAAGTGCCCTTAAGCAAGGCACCTTACTCCCAACTGCTCCCCGGTTGCTGTGGATAGGGCTGCCTACTGCTACAGTGGTGCTCACTGCCCCCTAGTGTGCACATTCACTAGTGTGTGTATATGTGGGTGTTTCAAATATTGGCTTATTTTAAATTTCAAAACACGTTAGTGACTGTATATGTTTCTTACACAGCATCTGTTAAAGGAAGTCTGTTCAGACACAGATGGCCGTCACACAAAATGCTATAGAGTTTGTAAAAAAAGTTTATGGCTCAGCAAATCCCAACATCTACGCCAGGAACCACCCAAATCTGATAACGACCTGGCCCAGATGGGTCACAGAGGCAGGCCTATAAGACTTTGCCATTGCCACTCGAGTTCAGACCATTCTGAGATCTTTGTTCAGACTTTCTTTGATCATGTCTGCACCATGGTATCTTCAGGAACAAAGCATATATACTCTGAACTGGTCTCCCTCTTCATTTGGTTGGCAAGAAAAGAAGTTACAACATGACCCGCAATGTTATTACACCAACCAGTTACCAACAGCAGTGCAGCAACCCTACATACTCCAATACATTCACTCTGACACGTAACACTAGCAACCAATCAGAAAGCTGGATTCACATAACCACAACCAACACAAACCAGCAGCCCAGACACAACATCATCCACAGAAGACGACACAAATAAAACAACTGAGATGTAGGAAGACGACACAGCGGGCTTTAAAATCTAAGCCACAAGCCACTGCAGTAAAACAACTCTGTATGTACTGAAACTCTTTCAGATACTTTCAGGATGTGCGCTGACTTTGATGGGCTCTTTCAAGACTAATATTAGCTTCTTATTCAATTTTCTGTTCTGTAAATAGTGTATTCGGTACACACATCCGTACAGACGTCTGAATGTAACAGCTACATTATTTAAGGTGGAGCTGGACATGAGAACCAGAAGCTCTCAGATATATCCGTCTGTGGCTTCTTTCATGTTAATTTAATCCTATTATTTGTTTCTGCTACATGTGATACTAAATCCAGAGAGTTAAGGAAGGAAGACGTGATAGACGGACGACGCTGTGATAGAGGGACGACGCTGTAATAGACGGACGATGCTGTGATAGAGGGACGACGCTGTGATAGACGGACGACGCTGTGTTCCACACTGTTTAATCCACTTCGTCTCTTCTGTGTTTGGTCTATAATAAAGAGTTAAACTTCACTCCCTCCTCTGAACTTCTGAACTATCAGGTATCTGATTTAGAAGCTCCCTCCATATAAACACTAGTTCTGAGTGAGTGAGCGCACTTGCCTAGTTCCAGGTGCTGAAAGAGGGGGCGGAGCTAGAGACAGTCTGAGCAGTGACTGACAGGCTCCTCAGCCAATCACAGAGAGCTTGGAAACTGCTGTACTCTGTAATTAATTTACTCATAGATAACAGAATAATTAGCTACATTTCACCACCCTTGAAGTGTCGCTCTAGGCGACTGGCTAGTTCGCCTATGTGGCCGAAAATAGGTGGGTGTTTCTAATAAAGTGGCCAGTTAGTGGAGATACCGGGTAGGTGTTTCTAATAAAGTGGCCAGTTAGTGTAAAGTGCAAGGTAGGTGTTTCTAATAAAGTGGCCAGTTAGTGTAAAGTGCAAGGTAGGTGTTTCTAATGAAGTGGCCAGTTAGTGGAGATACAGGGTAGGTGTTTCTAATAAAGTGGACAGTAAGTGAAAGCACAAGGTGGGTGTTTCTAATAAAGTGGCCAGTTAGTGTAAGTACAAGGTGGGTGTTTCTAATAAAGTGGACAGTAAGTGAAAGCACAAGGTGGGTGTTTCTAATAAAGTGGCCAGTTAGTGAAAGCACAAGGTGGGTGTTTCTAATAAAGTGGCCAGTTAGTGAAAGTACAAGGTAGGTGTTTCTAATAAAGTGTCCAGTTAGTGAAAGTACAAGGTAGGTGTTTCTAATGAAGTGGCCAGTTAGTGGAGATACCGGGTAGGTGTTTCTAATAAAGTGGCCAGTTAGTGTAAAGTGCAAGGTAGGTGTTTCTAATAAAGTGGCCAGTTAGTGGAGATACAGGGTAGGTGTTTCTAATAAAGTGGACAGTAAGTGAAAGCACAAGGTGGGTGTTTCTAATAAAGTGGCCAGTTAGTGAAAGCGCAAGGTGGGTGTTTCTAATATAGTGGCCAGTTAGTGAAAGCACAAGGTGGGTGTTTCTAATAAAGTGTCCAGTAAGTGAAAGCACAAGGTAGGTGTTTCTAATAAAGTGTCCAGTTAGTGAAAGTACAAGGTAGGTGTTTCTAATAAAGTGTCCAGTTAGTGAAAGTACAAGGTAGGTGTTTCTAATGAAGTGGCCAGTTAGTGGAGATACCGGGTAGGTGTTTCTAATAAAGTGGCCAGTTAGTGGAGATACAGGGTAGGTGTTTCTAATAAAGTGGACAGTAAGTGAAAGCACAAGGTGGGTGTTTCTAATAAAGTGTCCAGTTAGTGAAAGCACAAGGTAGGTGTTTCTAATAAAGTGTCCAGTTAGTGAAAGTACAAGGTAAGTGTTTCTAATAAAGTGTCCAGTTAGTGAAAGCACAAGGTCGGTGTTTCTAATAAAGTGTCCAGTTAGTGAAAGTACAAGGTAAGTGTTTCTAATAAAGTGGCCAGTTAGTGAAAGCACAAGGTGGGTGTTTCTAATAAAGTGGCCAGTGAGTGTAAGCACAAGGTAAGTGCGTCCAGTTAGTGGGAGCACGATATAGGTGTTTCTAATAAAGTGGCCAGCTGGTGGGCGGTAGGTGTTTCTAGTGGAAGAGTAAGTGTGATTGGAAGCACCTTTAAAGAATCATGTCTCTGTACACGTGTCTGATCACGTTTTGGTGCCGGCGGCTCTCGCGTGACAGAGAGAAAGTTTTGAATCAGATTGGTGAAGTAAGGACCATCAGACACGATCAGCTAATTTCATTCACTTCTTCACCCTCTCTCTCTTTCCCTCCATCCCTCTCTCTCTCTCTCTCTCTTTCTCTGTCTCTCTCTCCCCCTCTCTCTCCCTCTCTCTCTTTCCCACTCTCTCCCTCTCCCCCCTCTCTCTCTTCCTCTTTCTTTCTCCCTCTATCAATCTCTCTCTTTCTCTCTCTTCCTCTCTCCCTTTCCCTCTCTCTTTCTCTCTCTCCCTCGCTCCTGCTCTCTCTCTCCCCCTCTCTTTCTGTCCCTGTTTCTCTCATTCTCTCTCTCCCCCTCCCCCTCTCCTCTCTCTCTCTCTCCTGCTCTCTCTCTCACTCTCTCTTTCTCCCTTCATCTTTTTTCATCCTCTCTCTTTCTCTCTCTCTCTCTTCCTCTCTCGCTCTCTCTTTCTGTCCCTGTTTCTCTCTTTCTCTCCCTCTCTCTCTCATTCTCTCCCTCTCTCCCTCTCCCCATCCCACTCTCTCTCTCTCTCTCTTCCTCTTTTTTCTTCCTCTCTCTCTTATTCTCTCTTTCTCCCCCTCTCTCCCTCTCCCCATCCCTCTCTCTTTCTCTCTCCCGCTCTCTCTTCCTCTCTCTCCTCTCTCTCCCTCTCTCCCCTCTCTCTCTCTCTCTCTCTCTCTCTCTCTCTCTCTACCTCTCTCTCATTCCCTCCCTCTCTCTCTCTCTCTCCTACTTTCTCCCCCTCTCTCCCCCTCCCCCTCTCTCTCTCTGTCTCTCTTTCCCTCTCCCTCTTACTCTCTTCCTCTTTCTTTCTTTCTCCCTCTCTCTCTCCCCCTCTCTCTTTCTCTCTTCCTCTTTCTTTCTTTCTTTCTCCCTCTCTCTCTCTCTCGCTCTCTCTTTCTGTCCCTGTTTCTCTCTTTCTCTCCTTCTCTCTCTCATTCTCTCCCTCTCTCCCTCTCCCCATCCCACTCTCTCTCTCTCTCTCTTCCTCTTTTTTTCTTCCTCTCTCTCTTATTCTCTCTTTCTCCCCCTCTCTCCCTCTCCCCATCCCTCTCTCTTTCTCTCTCCCGCTCTCTCTTCCTCTCTCTCCCTCTCTCCCCTCTCTCCCTCTCTCTCTCCCTCTCTCTCTCTACCTCGCTCTCATTCCCTCCCTCTCTCTCCCTCTCTCTTACTTTCTCCCCCTCTCTCCCTCTTACTCTCTTCCTCTTTCTTTCTTTCTCCCTCTCTCTCTCCCCCTCTCTCTTTCTCTCTTCCTCTTTCTTTCTTTCTCCCCCTCTCTCCCTCTCTCTCATTCTCTCTCTCTCTCTCCCTCTCTTTCTCTCTCTCTCTCTCTCTCTCTCTTACTTTTCCCCCCTCTCTCCCTCTCCCCCTCTCTCTTTCCCTCTCCCTCTTTCTCTCTTCCTCTTTCTCTCCCTCTCTCTCCCTCTCCCCTCTCTCTCTCTCTCTCTCTCTCTCTCTCTCTCTCTCTCTCTCTCTCTCTCTCCCTCTCCCCCTCTCTCTTTCCCTCTCCCTCTTTCTCTCTTCCTCTTTCTCTCCCTCTCTCTCCCTCTCCCCCCTCTCTTTTTCTCTCCCTCTCTCTCCCTCCCCCCTCTCTCTCTCTCTCTCTCTCTCTCTACTTTTCCCCCCTCTCTCCCTCTCCCCCTCTCTCTTTCCCTCTCCCTCTTTCTCTCTTCCTCTTTCTCTCCCCTCTCTCTCCCTCTCCCCCCTCTCTCTCTCTCTCTCTCTCTCTCTCTCTCTCTCTCTCTCTCTCTCTCTCCCTCTCCCCCTCTCTCTTTCCCTCTCCCTCTTTCTCTCTTCCTCTTTCTCTCCCTCTCTCTCCCTCTCCCCCTCTCTTTTTCTCTCTCTCTCTCTCCCTCCCCCTCTCTCTCTCTCTCTCTCTCTCTCTCTCTCTCTCTCTCTCTCTCTCTGTCTCTCTCTCTCTCTCTCTCTCTCTCTCTCTGTCTCTCTCTCTCTCTCTCTCTCTCTCTCTCTCTCTCTCTCTCTCTCTCTCTCTCTAAATGTATCTGTGTTTGTGTTATTGTTGATTGTGATCTTTTAATTGGCCTCTTGTGGAGAGAAGCTGACCCTCAGCCTCCGCTCAGACTTTCACACCAACACGTCCAACATCACTCGCCTAAATATAAACACAAACTCCGAACTGGAACTTTCCTGACTCCCACTCCTTCTTTCATCTTCAAACGTCTCTCCGTCCTGCTCTCTCTCACCCCCCCTCTCTCTGTCTGTCTCCCTCTCCTCCTCCGTCTCCTTGTCACTAGCTCATCCCCTCTTTCTCACTCTCTCTCTCTCTTCTCCTTCCTTTGTTCTCCCATTTGCCTTCTCTTTCACTCATCTGTCTTTCTCTTTCACTTTCCCACTTTTTCATTTTATTCATTGCTCACTCTGTCCCTTCATCCATCTCTCTCTCTCCTTCTCTCACTTTTTATCACTTTCTCTCTCCCTCTCACATTCCCTCTCTCGGCCTCACTCTGTCACTGTCTCACACTTTTCTCTGTCCTTGCTTTCTCTCCCTCTGTCCCTTAGTCCCCCCATCTTACTGTCTCTATCTTTCTGTCTCTCTCTCCCTTACTGTCTCTGTCACTCTTTCTTTTGCTCTCTCTCTCTCTCTCGCTCTCCCTCTCTCTCTTCTCCTTCCTTTGTTCTCCCATTTGCCTTCTCTTTCACTCATCTGTCTTTCTCTTTCACTCTTTCCCACTTTTTCATTTTATTCATTGCTTACTCTGTCTCTTCATCCATCTCTCTCTCTCCTTCTCTCACTTTCTATCACTTTCTCTCTCCCTCTCACATTCCCTCTCTCGGCCTCACTCTGTCACTGTCTCACACTTTTCTCTGTCCTTGCTTTCTGTCCCTTAGTCCCCCCATCTTACTGTCTCTGTCTTTCTGTCTCTCTCTCCCTTACTGTCTCTCTCTCTCTCTCTCTCTCTCTCTCTCTCTCTCTCTCTCTCTCTCTCTCCCCCTCTCTGGTTTTGGCTCATTAGTTGGGCTGTGTTTGTATTCTCCTCATGCCCGCTCTGCTCTCCACACAACGCTGGGCACCTGACAACTGGCACGCGAGGGAGAAAGAGAGAGAGAGAGAGAGAGAGAGAGAGAGTGAGAGAGACCATGTCAGAGATACAGAGAGAATGAATAAAAGAATGACGGTGGGGGAGAGAAATATGAAAACGTGAAGTGAAAGGATGGGACGGAGCAAATTAGGGATTGAAAAATAGAGGAGAAACAGTGAGAGGAGAGAGAGAGAGAGAGAGAGAGTGTGAATGTGAAAGAAGGGAGAGGGGGGGAAAGGAGGGGGCAGCGCGTGCGTGAGTGAGTCTGTCTGGCACGTGAGGATAAAAATAGAGTCCTCGCTGCTATTTTTAGACGGGAGCCCTACCAGCTCCCTCTGAACACATTTCTACTCTCTGCTGCGCCTCGGAAACACAGGAGAAACTCCGAAACCCGCACGCGCTCACTCCAGCTTTCTATTTAAAACTCTCTCCTCCTCACCAGCTCCACTCCTTCATCACACTCCTGCATAATTCACAGCAAAGCCTTTAATGTAGCCCTGCGTGTGTGTGTTTAGATAAGGGTCATTGCAGGACAGCTGTTCAGTCTTTTACTTCTGTCTTTCTTACTTTCTCAAAATCCCCTCTGCCTGCCCCAACGCTGCCCCTACCCCTCCACACCCACCCCGGCTTTCATATTTCTCTCTCTTTCTATGTCTTCATCTTTCTTTATTCTTGTCCTTTCACTCTTTCTTGGTTTCTCTCTTTAACCCCCCCTCTCTATTTCAGTCTTTATAACCCTCTATTTACAGCTCTCTCTATTTCAGGGTCTCTTTCTGCATTTCAGTCTCTCTCTAGTCATTTCCCATTTTCCGTCTGTGTTTTAGTTCCTCTATTTCACTCTATGTCAGTCTTTATTTCAGTCTTTCCTCATTTCAGTCTATTTCCATCTCTCTCTGTTATTGTCTCTCCCCATTTCAATCTCTACTTCAGTCTGTATTTCAGTCATTTCCCATTTTCCATCTGTGTATAAGTCCCGCTCTCTATTGCACTGTCTGTCTTTATTTTAGTCTCTCCTCATTTCAGTCTCTATTTCAGTCTGTATTTCAGTCATTTCCCATTTTCCATGTTTTAGTTCCTCTATTTCACTATGTCAGTCTTTATTTCAGTCTCTACTCATTTCAGTCTGTATTTCCATCTCTCTCTGTTATAGTCTCTCCCCATTTCAATCTCTACTTCAGTCTGTATTTCAGTCATTTCCCATTTTCCGTCTGTGTACAAGTCCCACTCTCTATTTCACTGTCAGTCTTTATTTCAGTCTCTATTTCAGTCTCTATTTCTCAATTTCAGTGTGTATTTCAGTCCCAGTCTCTTGCACTCTCCCCATTTTAGTCTCTATGTCAGTCTGTATTTCAGTCTCTCCTAATTTCAGTATCTCTCAAGTTCACTCTGTATTTCAGTATCTCTCAATTTCAGTCTAAATTTCAGTCTCTCCCAATTTCATTCTGTATTTCAGTCTCTCCTAATTTCAGTCTGTATTTCAGTCCCTGTCTTTTTGAGTCCTCCCATTTTAGTCTCTGTCAGTCTTTATTTCAGTCTCTCCTCATTTCTGTCTCTCTCCATCATTGTCTCTGCCAATTTCAGTCTGTATTTCAGTCTCTCCCAAATTCAGTATCTCTCTAGTTCAGTCTGTATTTCTGTATCTCCTAATTTCAGTCTGTATTTCAGTCCCTGTCTTTTTGACTCTTCCCATTTTAGTCTCTATGTCAGTCTTTATTTCAGCCTTTCCTCCTTTCTGTCTCTCTCCATCATTGTCTCTCCCTATGTCAGTCTGTATTTCAGTCTCTTCCAATTTCAGTCTTTATTTCCGTCCCTGTCTCTTTCACTCTCCCCTTTTTGGTCTCTGTGTCAGTCTTTATTTCAGTCTCTCCTCATTTCTGTCTCTCTCTAACATTGTCTCTCCCCATTTCAGTCTCTAATTCAGTCTGTCCTTCAGTTTCTTTACATTTCAGTCTGTATTTCAGTCTCTCCCAATTTCAGTCTGTATTTCCATCTCTCTCTATTATTGTCTCTCCCCATTTTAATCTCTACTTCAGACTTTAGTCTTCATTTCAGTGTCTCTGCATTTCAATATCTCTATTTAACTCTCCCCATTTTAGTCTCTGTGTCAGTCTTTGTTTCAGTCTCTCTTCATTTCAGTCCGTCTCAGTCTCTATTTCTGTCTCTTCCCATTTCACTCTCGCTTCATGTCAGTCTCTATTTTAATCTCTCTGCATTTCAGTCTCTTATTCTCTGTTTAGTCTCTTTCCTTGTTTCCTTCTCTCTCTTTCTCTGAATTTCATTCACTCTTTCTTTCTGCCTCAGTTTCTTCAACCCTTCATTTATATTTCTCCATTCTCCTTCTTCCTTCTTTCTTTCTTTCTTTTTTATTTTGCTCTTTCTATCTCGTGTGCTTGTCCACGTTTTCTGCTCATCCCCATGTCAGACTGATCACACACCCGGTGTATGTGTTCATGTTTGTTTTTCTCTCTCTCCTTCTCCCTCTCTCTCTCTCTCTCTCTCTCTCTCTCTCTCTCTCTCTCTCTCTCTCTCTCTCTCTCTGTGTTGAACATGTGCTCGTAGCTGATAGAGTGAGATGGATGTGTCTGGCAGCAGAGCTGTGTAATGCATGAGCAGAGACAGACTGGGCTGAGCGCTCCGACCCACCCGTCCAGCTCTGACCGCCCAGGCCAAATGTCACCATTAAACCCCTGAGACGTAAAACTGCATCAGTGCACTGTGATTAGAGAAAAATCTTCTATACTGTAGAACATGTGTTTATATCACAATACCTACATTTAGAGTTATACATTCAACCTAATGAGAAACTCTAACTCAGTTTATATACAATACCTACATTTAGAGTTATACATTCAACCTAATGAGAAACTGTAGACTCAGTTTATATCACAGTACCTACATTTAGAGTTATACATTCAACCTAATCACAAACTGTAACTCAGTTTATATACAATACCTACATTTAGAGTTATACATTTAACCTAATGAGAAACTGTAGACTCAGTTTATATCACAGTACCTACATTTAGAGTTATACATTCAACCTAATAAGAAACTGTAGACTCAATTTATATCACAGTACCTACATTTAGAGTTATACATTCAACCCAATGAGAAACTGTAATTCAGTTTATATCACAATACTCACATTTAGAGTTATAGATTCAACCTAATAAGAAACTGTAGACTCAGTTTATATCACAATACCTACATTTAGAGTTATACATTCAACCTAATAAGAAACTGTAGACTCAGTTTATATCACAATACCTACATTTAGAGTTATACATTCAACCTAATGAGAAACTGTAACTCAGTTTATATCACAATACCTACATTTAGAGTTATACATTCAACCTAATGAGAAACTGTAACTCAGTTTATATCACAATACCTACATTAAGAGTTATACATTCAACCTAATGAGAAACTGTAACTCAGTTTATATACAATACCTACATTTAGAGTTATACATTCAACCTAATGAGAAACTGTAACTCAGTTTATATCACAATACTCACATTTAGAGTTATAGATTTAACCTAATAAGAAACTGTAGACTCAGTTTATATCACAATACCTACATTTAGAGTTATACATTCGACCTGATGTGAAAACTATATAATATATGAATTGATATTTTTTTGTTTTAAATGTACAGGTCAAAGTTCAAATCCACCCAATTTAATGCTTGAACCCCAACGCTGTTATGCTGACGTCTCCGTCAGGATGCACTGAAAGCAGGTGTGAATGTCCAGGCAGATGGTAAATGGACACCTATAGGATTCCTCTTATTATTCCAAAGGTCTCTGTTACTGCAGAGCTCAAAAAACAGCCTGCGAAATGCCAGCGATTCCTGATTGGAGCCTTAAGCAAAGCTGTTTATGAGACGTTTCCCCTTCCCCCACACACGCTATTTATATGTATGAGGATTTTTATGGATGTCAGAACATGGCCGACGTTCCTGTGCATGTATTTCAGAAAGTAAACTGCAGTGCGGCTGCTCTTAACCCAGAGACATTCCGAAGCACCCAAGATTTCTTGGAACACCGCTCTTGGTTAATGTAGATGTCAAGAAGGATGTGTCAAGCGGTCTGTTGGTTCTTATGTTTGTTTTACTCTTTGAAATCTGATCATTCCAAATGTATCTTTTGTTTTTGGTGAAAAAAACACACTTTTTAATAGAAAGTTAATCTTTAATTTGAGTTCAAATACAAATAAATAATACATTAAAAATACAACAATCTCAGATAGTCAGATTACCATTGGATAAATAGCCTGATCTAGCTACCATAGCTATAGCTAACCCTCATAAAGTGCCAGTTTAAGCACAGCTACAGCTAAACCCCCCATTCAAAGGAGTTCCAACTGCCTCAGTTCAGTCTAAAAACTGTTTCAAACACAGCTAACTAACTTTCTAGGTCAAATTTTAGATGCGCCTGAAATTGCCTATTAAGTCAGTAGGTACTAGATTGGAGTCAGTACTGGTGTATCTTCATCGTCAGAATAAAGAGGGAGACCAGTCCAGGGTTAAGGCTGTTTATTCAAAGGGCTTGCGGTACCGACGTTCACACCCTGGTCTGCTCCTGGTCCAACCTACTCTCAGCCTGGTCTGAACCTGGTCTCAATGATGACTGTGATTGTTTGGCTTTTATGGCCCTGGCTTTGTGCTTTTTTCGGCCCTTATACACCTGGCTACGTCATTTTTTTGGGTAGAGTGGTTCTCAAATAGAAGTTCCCAAGATAACGCTGCAGGGTATATGGCCCTATATGGCGGGGGTCCCAAAAAGCCATGACCTTCCCGTGAGCTCGGAGCCTTCTGTCTAATAAGATTAATACAAGCTATAAGTTATATATAAAAAAAAGACACAACAGTACATATACATACATATAATCTGTACTCAGACGGCATCGAGCTGTACCTCAGAGAAGATGAATCAGCAGGAACGTAATCAATCAACCTCAGAAGTTGCGCTAACCTCTGTAGCAGCAGTTCACCAGCAGTTGCTATGTACACTCAGCCGACATTTTTTTTTCCTCCGGGTATCATTCACGTAGCGCTCGATGAATACTGAGTATTTGGACACACTATCCACGCTCGCCTACTGTTACATTCCTGTGGGCCATCATTGTGATTGGTTTTTTTTCTTGTTCTTGTCCTGTTGAGTGTGCCCCATTGTGTAGGGTTGTGGAGAGAAACTCAAGATGACAAGCTGATTGGTCACCACCAGGGGGAGCCAGCTTTTAAAAAGGGACACAGGAACAGGACATGACCTGACGTGCGTCCAAAATCGTCTACTTGTCTACTACTCAGTAGTGAAATCAGTAGGCGAGTGCGGCTAGTATGTCTGAATACTCCGTAGTAAATCAGTAGGCGAGCGCGACTAGTATGTCTGAATACTCCGTAGTAAATCAGTAGGCGAGCGCGACTAGTATGTCTGAATACTCAGTAGTGAAATCAGTAGGCGAGTGCGGCTAGTATGTCTGAATACTCCGTAGTAAATCAGTAGGCGAGCGCGACTAGTATGTCTGAATACTCAGTAGTGAAATCAGTAGGTGAGCGCGGCTAGTATGTCTGAATACTCAGTAGTAAATCAGTAGGCGAGCGCGGCTAGTATGTCTGAATACCCAGTAGAGAAATCAGTAGGCGAGCGCGGCTAGTATGTCTGAATACTCAGTAGTAAATCAGTAGGCGAGCGCGGCTAGTATGTCTGAATACTCAGTAGTAAATCAGTAGGCGAGCGTGGCTAGTATGTCTGAATACCCAGTAGAGAAATCAGTAGGCGAGCGCGGCTAGTATGTCTGAATACTCAGTAGTAAATCAGTAGGCGAGCGCGGCTAGTATGTCTGAATTCTCAGTAGTGAAATCAGTAGGTGAGCGCAGCTAGTATGTCTAAATACTCAGTAGTAAAATCAGTAGGTGAGCGCGGCTAGTATGTCTGAATACTCAGTAGTAAATCAGTAGGCGAGCGCGGCTAGTATGTCTGAATACTCAGTAGTGTAATCAGTAGGCGAGCGCGGCTAGTATGTCTGAATACTCAGTAGTAAATCAGTAGGCGAGCGCGGCTAGTATGTCTGAATACTCAGTAGTGAAATCAGTAGGCGAGAATCAGCAGCCATGTTTATGTAGGTGAACACAGCACACTGCGTATCCCATGATTCACCTGGAGCGGCGGATGAATTCAGAGTGGAGTAAATAAACAGTGTAAAGCTGAACGTCGGCTGTGTGTACGTAGCTACTGCTAGTGAACTGCCGCTACAGAAGTTAGAGCTACTGCTGAGATAAACAATGATTACATTCCTCCCGTTTCATCTTCTCTGATCTACAGCTCCACACTGTCTGATACATAATCAGATAAAAACACAGATCAGAGTCACTAAAAGATCTAAATCTGTCAGTAAACCAGCTTTTAAATGAATAGCAGGACTTTTACGGTGGTCTCGAGTATAAAACTGCTAAATGGTGAAGGACTCGTTACAGAGTTGATAATAAAATACTGTTTTGTGTGATTATATGACCAGAAACACATTAAAACTCCAGAGAGAATCAAAATAACTCACATTTTAAAACCACTTCACTGCTCCTAGATTAGCCTGCGTTGCATCATGGGATTGTCTTAGCGGCTGAGGAAGCGTTCGATGCTTCCTTAAAACCAGGTCTAAATAAGGTTCCTCAGTAGACAGTATGTTTAAGGTATGTAAGAATTGGGACAGTCTACATGTCGGGAGCGCATACTATGATGTAAAATGCTGCCCATGTAGGAGCTCACTAGGTTTTGAGACACACCAATTGTTTCTGCTGGGCTGGAATTTGAGCTGCATTTTGGGGGAGTGATTTTGGTTGGAGTCATCAGTCTAGGATTTTGAACTCTGCCTCTTTTGTAAATACAGGATTTGTATTTGAAAGAGGGCCAACAGTGTTTTGATGTTCACAGTATATGCAATTCTATGTACTGAACACTCCTTATTCTACTACAACGATGTAGATACAGTTATTCAGTATATCATATATACAATATATTGTCAAAAATATCTGCCTTCACACACATATGACCTTGAGTGACATCCCATTCTTAATCTATAGAGTTTGATAGGTTGTCAGTCCAACCTTTGCAGCTATAACTCTTCTGGGAAGCCTCTCCACACGGTTTAGGAGAGTGTTTATGGGAATGTTTGACCGTTCTTCCAGAAGCACATTGGTGAGGTCAGACATTGATGTTGGACGCGAAGGTCTGGCTCGCAGTCTCTGCTCTAATTCATCCTGAAGGTGTTCTGTCAGGTTGAGGTCAGGACTCTGTGCAGGCCAATCAAGTTCTTCCACACCAAACTCACTCCATGTCTTTATGGAGCTGCTTTGTGCACTGGTGGGCAGTCATGTTGAAACAGGAAGGGGCCGTCTCCAAACTGTCCCCACAAAGTTGGGAGCAAGAAATTGTCCAGAATCTCTTGGTCTGCTGAAGCATTAAGAATTCTTTTTACCCCACACCATAATCCCACCTCCACCAAACTTTACACTAGGCACAATGCAGTCAGACAAGTACCGTTCTCCTGGCAACCGCCAAACCCAGACTCGTCCATCTGATTGCCAGACGGAGAAGCATGATTGGTCACTCCAGAGAACACGTCTCCACTGCTCTAGAGTCCAGTGGCGGCATGCTTTACTCCACTGCATCTGAAGCATTGCATTGAGCTTGGTGATGCAAGGCTTGGATGCAGCTGCTCAGCCATGGAGACCCATTCCATAAAAGCTCTCTACACTCTGTTCTTGAGCTGATCTGAAGGCCACATGAAGTTTGGAGGTCTGTAGTGATTGACTCTGCAGAAAGTTGGTGACCTCTGCTCACTGTGTGCCTCAGCATCCGATGTTATTCCTGATTGCTTCCACTTTGTTACAATACCACTGACAGTCGACTGTGGAATATTTAGTAGTGAGGAAACTTCTCGACTGCCTGTTTAAACCACTGCCACTGCCGGCATCCTTCCATCCTTCCTAACTATTATAGCTAATTTATTTCCTTCGGCCTGCTGATTGGTCTGGCTGAAAACAAAAAGGACAATGGAGACGAAGCTTTCTCACCATGTTGTTTTTCATTGTTTGTCATAGCGCTACTCAGCAGAAGTGACGGATCATTGGCGGTCATTGAGGAAAGGATAGGAAAGGTCAGTGGCTGTGGTTTCGTCAGTGTAAACACCGGCGGTGTGGTGGCACTATGTTACGGGTCTATATCCTCAGCAGATGGCTCGCTGAGCCCTCTCACACATGCTGTGTGTTGTATGTGTGTGTTCGTGGGCAGCTGCGGCTTCTCTGGAGAGAGTGGGTGACTGACTGCTATGCCTATGGCTACATATCTGCGAAGGAGCATTTATTTCTCTCGCTCGCTCACTCACTTACTCACTCTATCTCCTCTGTGACCCCTCAGCTGTCCCCAGATCAAATCCCAGGTCTCAAAAAAAACACAATCCGGTTAGTTTGAAATAATGAAGGATAAAACCATTTGTCATAAAACGTTGTCAGGAAACATGATCTCATATTAAATTTAGTCTCTCGTACCTCTCAGTGGTAAGTTTGAAATTACAGACCTTCATTTAAGAGAAACGATAAGCTGACGTGTCAGGAAATTATTAAAGGAAAAAAAAAAGGAAGACAATCTTCCGGGTGTCGTGACTTTCGGTGAGTCACAGCCCAGCCTCTGAGCCCAATCAGATTTTCTAAAACTGGTCAACCGTCCGAAGAAGCGGGGATGGAATATGGTGCTGGAATTTACCTTCCTCAAACTCAAAAATCCTTTGGCATTAGGTCGTTGCTTTATATATATATATATATATATATATATATATATATATATATATATATATATATATATATATATATATATATATATGGGTGATTCTTCAATTGCGGGCTCTTTATCCATCTTAACTTTTGTAATTTTTTGTTTTATAAAGTAAGGCATTTCACTTTAATTTCATTATAAAGTCACACTATTAGACATAATTCTATTTAATTTCTACATCATTTAAAAGATACTGATGGTGAAATTGGAAACCTGTCATTACCATCAAAAACGTGTTGGTAATGACGTGTTGCGGTAATGACAGTTTTTACTTTTTAAAGTAAATAACTAGCTGACCATGGATTTGCTAAAATTTGTTAACAGCTAGTATAAGATGCTCTTTAAATCCACACAAATATATAAATAAATAATGTGTAAATGTAATGTTTAGTTGTAAATAAATAAATAAATAATGTGTAAATGTAATGTTTAGTTATAAATAAATAAATAATATGTAAATGTAATGTTTTGTTGTAAATAAATAAATAATGTGTAAATGTAATGTTTAGTTGTAAAAAATAAATAAATAATGTGTAAATGTAATGTTCAGTTATAAATAAATAAATAATATGTAAATGTAATGTTTTGTTGTAAATAAATAAATAATGTGTAAATGTAATGTTTAGTTATAAATAAATAAATAAATAAATAATGTGTAAATGTAATGTTTAGCTATAAATAAATATGTAAATGTAATGTTTTGTTGTAAATAAATAAATAATGTGTAAATTTAATGTTTTGTTGTAAATAAATAAATAATGTGTAAATGTAATGTTTTGTTGTAGAACCAGGAGGCATGTGAAGGAATGACTGATGAGTTTGTGCATCAGACCACACAGGATGGGCAGTTGTTCAGAATCAGACCACACAGGATGGGCAGTTGTTCAGAATCAGACCACACAGGATGGGCAGTTGTTCAGCATCAGACCGCACAGGATGGGAGGTTGTTCTGCATCAGCTTGCCTGCACCAGCTAGGCCATCTTCTCCATAGACAGTGCTGAAGTTCTTTCTTGTACATCTATAATATGTTAGCCGGACAGACAAAGCAAGACCCACGTATGGCAGCCAAGGACCTGCTGGAAAGAGGATGATGCTCGGTTGTACTGTGACTGCGCAAACTTGATCCGCATGGAAGAGCCACCAAACAGCAAACCTGCAAGCTCATCACGGGAGTCAACATCTGAAGTATGCAAAGCAATAGCAACACTGCAGAGGTGGATTCCAGTAAATACCAGCACACTCTGGAAGAAAAAGTGAGTCAAGTCAAGAAACTGAAAGCTGAAACTATGCTTTAATATTTGCAGACAGTGGTTTTGACTGTAGGCTTTGTGTTGAGCTTCTTTTCACTTCAAAAAAAACAACAACAACATGTGTAATTCGGCCAAAACCCTTTGCCTGGAATTGTACATACAAAAATAACCATGTTGCAGTAAATGTGTATGTCTCACCGGGGCTTGTTTTCTGGATTTGAGCCATGGCTAGGATAAATCGCACTCTCCCAGAGGGCTTTCTCCGTAGAAAATCCTTTCTACTCTCCATTTGTAAATCCAGCCCTTTAAGTTTTAACACCTAACCGTGATCGATGCAGCACGGCGGATGTCAGCATGAAGAGGAGCGGGGATCTCTGTTCAGCACAGCCGCGTTAAGAGCTTTCCTTCCTTTGATATTCAGAATAATTCACCTGCATAGCCAAAGACAGCAATGACCTTGACTTTGGTGGCAAAACGACAAAACTGTATGAGCGCTGGGATTCAGGAATGTTGGAGCAGTGAAGTAAAACTGCTTATTTTGGTTGCACATGCGTGAAATCTGTACATTGTATGTCGTAAAGTCAACCACTATTCCAAGACGGCAGGGTGCTGAAGCTTACAGCAGGCTTTGGGCGCTACACTGCTGGATGTCCAAGTGGTGTGCAGAAAAACATGTGGGCTTCATAGACAATTGGTCCAACTTTGAGGGGAAGTCTGGTCTCGTAGGGCGGGACGGTGTCCACCCCACGCGGGAGGGTGCCGCTCTGCTATCGTGCAGCATAGCCCATAGCCTCTTAGTTAGTCGGCAGAGCAGCGGAGGTAGTTGCTGACTGTCCAGAGCCGAGACCAGGCAGCAGACAAACAGGCTAAACCGACCGTCTGCTCGCTGCCTTGAGACGTCACCTAGGTACAACTATATTGAGACTGTTTCACTGCCCCGAATTAAACACAAACTTAGAAAATCTCAATCAGTTTGTTTAAATAACTTAGTTAATATAAGAATATTAGATCCAGTGTCTAGCTGCAGTGTTTCTGAATTAAGGTTTGGTTTATTTAATATAAGATCACTGAACTCTAAGGCTGTCATTGTAAATGATATAATAACCTACCATAAAATTGATGTGTTATGTCTCGTAGAAACATGGATTAAACCTGAGGAATATTTGGCATTAAATGAAGCCACCCCCATAGGCTATAAGTATGTACACAGCCCCAGACTGTCCGGTAAAGGAGGGGGTATATGTGTCATTCATTAGACATAAGTCAGAAACACAATCTCACTTTCAATTCTTTTGAAATTCTTCTCATAAACATCACCAATCCGACCACTAATAGAAGTGTACTCACCCTAGTCAGCATTTATAGACCACCAGGACCTTATTCTGAGTTCTTAAAAGAATTCAGTGACTTTGTTGCAGATCTAGCAGTGAGCGCTGAGAAACTAATAATCGCAGGAGATTTTAATATTCACTTTGAAAACTCAGCAGATCCATTAAAAAAGGCTTTCTCATCTATCTTAGACTCTATAGGTCTCACTCAGAATGTAATAGGGCCTACACACTCCTGTAATCACACACTAGATCTAGTTTTGACTTTAGGTGTTGATATACATAATCTTACTGTTCTTCCACAGACTTCAGTAGTTTCAGATCACTACCTAATTTCATATGAATTGAGTCTTAGTAAAAATGTATGTACATTACCCCGTTATTGCATGAAACGTTCAATAATGCCAAATACATCTCAGAACTTTATTGAAACTCTTCCAGATTTATCAACCATAATTTTTCCATCATCAGACCCAACCGAGCTTGACAGACTAACTGACTGCGTAGAAAATACACTCCGATTTACTTTAGACAACGTTGCACCTATAAAAATTAAAAAGATGCAACAAAAAAAGCTTGCTCCGTGGTACAACAATGAAGTACGCACCTTAAGACAGGCAGTACGGAAATTAGAACGCAAATGGAGAGTGACCAAGCTAGAGGTATTTCACTCTGCTTGGAAGGACAGCCTTAGCAGTTACAGAAAGGCACTTATTAAAACACGCTCAGCATACCTGTCCACACTCATCGAACACAACAAAAACAATCCTAGAGTTTTATTTAGCACCATCGCAAAACTTACCAAAAATCAGGCAGGAACGGAACCTCAGATACCCGCAAACTACAGCAGCAATGATTTCATGGACTTTTTCAATAGCAAAATCGAGAATATTAGACAAAAAGTTCTACCAATACGAGTAACCTATCCTTCATCCGGTTTGGCTCAAACAGCACAAAATGTGATTTTAGAAGAAAGACTAGAAACATTTTCTCCACTACAGCAGACAGAACTAGAAAAACTTATCTCTTCCTCAACTTCTGCTACATGCACACTCGATATGGTTCCAACAAGCCTATTGAAACAAGTATTACCAGCTATTATTAAACCTATCTTAACTATCATCAACTCTTCCCTTAATCTGGGTCATGTACCTAAGTCTTTTAAACTAGCTGTGATAAAACCCTTGATAAAGAAGCCAAATCTTGACCCCAGAGAACTGTCCAGTTATAGACCCATTTCCAATTTACCTTTTATCTCTAAGATTTTAGAAAAGGCTGTAGCTCGACAACTCTGTTCTCATCTACATAAGAACAACATATATGAAAAATTCCAATCTGGTTTTAGGCCACACCACAGCACAGAGACAGCTTTAGTTAAGATAACAAATGATCTTCTTCTTGCCTCTGATCAGGAACACGTATCTCTACTGGTGTTACTAGATCTAAGTGCAGCTTTTGACACTATAGATCACACTATTCTCTTGGACAGGCTAGAAAATATAGTTGGAATCACAGGAACAGCGTTATCCTGGTTCATATCTTACCTTAGTGATCGCTTTCAGTTTGTAAAGATAAATAATGTATCATCTAACACTACAAAAGTGAAATATGGCGTTCCACAAGGTTCTGTTTTAGGTCCTCTGTTATTTACACTATATATGCTACCATTAGGCTCAGTTATAAATAGACATGGAATTAGTTTCCACTGTTATGCCGATGATACACAACTGTACATATCAGCCAAACCAGATGACAAATCCAGATTAAATAAGATAGAAGATTGTGTAAGAGATATTAGACTTTGGATGCTACAGAACTTCCTTCTTTTAAACCCAGACAAAACGGAAGTTCTCCTCCTCGACCCAAAGGCTGCTCGGACTACATGTTCAGATTTAATGTTAAATCTTGCTGACTTCTCTGTAGTTCCTGGTTCAGTAGCCAAAAATCTTGGTGTAACAATAGACTCAGATCTGACATTTAATCAACACATCGGTAATATTACAAGAACAGCGTTTCTTCACCTACGAAACATTTCAAAGTTAAGAAATGCGTTATCTGTGTCTGATGCTGAAAAGTTAGTGCATGCCTTTATAACCTCAAGGCTAGATTATTGCAATGCATTATTGTCAGGATGCTCCAGCAGGAACCTGAATAAACTTCAGTTAGTTCAGAACGCTGCAGCTAGAGTACTAACTAAAACCAGGAAATTCGATCACATCAGTCCAGTTTTATCAGCGCTACACTGGCTTCCTGTTAAATTCCGTATCGACTATAAAATTCTATTACTGACGTATAAAGCCCTGCACGGTCTCACACCAGAGTACCTGCAAGATCTTATTTCCTATTATGAACCGCCACGTTCACTCAGATCACAGGATGCTGGTTTTCTAATAGTTCCTAAAATTCAGAAGACTACAATGGGGGGAAGAGCTTTTTCCTACAAAGCCCCAAAATTGTGGAATAATCTCCCAGTTAATGTTCGGGACTCTGACACAGTCTCAATATTTAAGTCTAGACTGAAAACATACTTGTTTAGTGTAGCTTTTGGTTATTAATCTTCTCTTTTAGATAAAGGCAGGAGATCTGGGGGTTCTTGGACACAGAGGTTTACGGTAAACTGAGATGTTGGTGCTGTTGTTCCACCACTTCACGCGATCACACAGGTTTGTTGATGGTGGAGTGGGGGGACCCCAGTGTCTCAGGGTACTCTCATGTTCATGTTACCTTCTGGTTCTCTCCTTTTAGTTTAGGCTGTTATAGTTAGATCTGCCGGAGTCGCCAGCCACACTCTAAAATTCTGAAAATTCATATTCTCTACAGTCATACTCCCGAGCCCAACTAACTCTCTCTCTTTACTCTTCCTGAGGAAATGACTGTCCTCCCATCTGTTGAAGGCTGTTGAAGGACTGATCATCGGGCCATCACCCCACCCATCACCAGCCAGCTCACCTGTCCATTTACTGCTACACCCTCAGTTACATCACTGTGCCATCCAGATGCACCAGCACTGAGATAGGATGGGACTGTTTCAGCTCACGCCCACTTTACATAAAGACTCAGTCATAGACTGCCTCAGCCAGAGACTGCCTCAGTCATACACTGCCTCTATCTGTGCAGCTTCTAAAGCTTTGCTATCCAGATTTCAAACAGAGGCTCCTTTCTTTGGTATTTAGTTCAAACTGTAAATACTGTTTGACCAGAGGAGGATGGGTCTCCCCTTGTGAGTCTGGTTCCTCCCAAGGTTTCTTCCTCCAGTTGAGGGAGGTTTTCCTTGCCACTGTTGCCTCTGGCTTGCTCACTGGGGGATATATGTTATAACTGTTTTCAAAACTCTGTAAAGCTGCTTTGAGACAACATCATTGTAAAAAGCGCTATATAAATAAAATTGACTTGACTTGACTTGACTTGAAGGTGCACCCATTGATTCCAGTCTGGAATTATTTGCTCCAAATATAATTTAAGCAAGTTCACTGAAATATTGGTAGGGATAATTGTTTAAACCCCAAATATTGATAGGCACAATTCTTTAAACCCCAAATATTGATAGGCTCAATTCTTTAAACCACAAATATTGGCAGGGATAATTGTTTAAACCCCATATATTGGTAGGGGCAATAATGTAAACCCTGAATTTTGGTAGGGACAATTCTTTAAACCCCAAATATTGGTAGATGCAATTCTTTAAACCCCAAATATTGGTAGATGCAATTCTGTAAACCCAGAATAATGGTAGGGGCAATTATTAAAACCCACAGTACTGGCAATTATTAAAGTCCCTAACATTAGTAGGGACAATTCTTTAAAACCCAAACATTGGTAGGGGCAATTTTTTAAACCCAAAATAATGATAGTGACAATTGTTTAAACCCAAATATTGGTAGGGACAATTCCTAAAACCCCAAATATTGGTAGGGACAAGTCCTAAAACCCCAAATATTGGTAGGGACAATTCTTTAAACCCCAAATATTGGTAGGGACAATTCTTTAAATCCCAAATATTGGTAGGGATAATTGTTTAAACCCCAAGTATTGGTTGGGGCAATAATTTAAACCCATAATTTTGGTAGGGATAATTCTTTAAACCCCAAATATTGGAAGAAGCAATTCTTTAAACCCAGAATATTGGTAGGGACAATTCTTTCAACCCCAAATATTGCTAGAAGCAATTATTTAAACCCACAGTACTGGCAATTATTTAAATCCCTAACATTAGTAGGGACAATTCTTTAAATCCCCCACATTGGTAGGGGCAATTTTTTAAACCCAAAATATTGATAGTGACAATTGTTTAAACCCAAATATTGGTAGGGACAAGTCCTAAAACCCCAAATATTGGTAGGGACAATTCTTTAAACCCCAAATATTGGTAGGGACTATTCTTTAAACCTGAAATATTGGTAGGGATAATTGTTTAAACCCAAATATTGGTAGGGACAATTCCTAAAACCCCAAATATTGGTAGGGACAAGTCCTAAAACCCCAAATATTGGTAGGGATAATTCTTTAAACCCCAAATATTGGTAGGGACAATTCTTTAAACCCCAAATATTGGTAGGGACTATTCTTTAAACCTGAAATATTGGTAGGGATAATTGTTTAAACCCCAAATATTGGTAGGGATAATTGTTTAAACCCCAAATATTGGTAGGGACAATTCCTAAAACCCCAAATATTGGTAGGGACAATTCTTTAAACCCCAAATATTGGTAGGGACAATTCTTTAAACCCCAAATATTGATAGGGATAATTCTTTAAACCCCAAATATTGGTAGGGACAATTCTTTAAACCCCAAATATTGGTAGGGACTATTCTTTAAACCTGAAATATTGGTAGGGATAATTGTTTAAACCCCAAATATTGGTAGGGATAATTGTTTAAACCCCAAATATTGGTAGGGACAATTCCTAAAACCCCAAATATTGGTAGGGACAATTCTTTAAACCCCAAATATTGATAGGGATAATTCTTTAAACCCCAAATATTGGTAGGGACAATTCTTTAAACCCCAAATATTGGTAGGGATAATTGTTTAAACCCCAAGTATTGGTTGGGGCAATAATGTAAACCCTGAATTTTGGTAGGGATAATTCTTTAAACCCCAAATATTGGTAGGAGCAATTATTTAAACCTACAGTACTGGCAATTAGTTAAACCCCTAACATAAGTGGGGACAATTCCTAAAACCCCAAGTATTGGTAGAGACAATTCTTAAAACACCCAAAATATTGGTAGTGACAATTGTTTAAACCCAGAATATTGGTAGGGGCAATTCTTTAAACCCCAAATATTGGTAGGGACAATTCTTTAAACCCCAAATACTGGTAGGGACAATTCTTTAAACTCTAAACTCCAAACCTACAATACTGGTAGGGGCAATTAATTTAAAATAATTTAGTACTAGTACAATTGACTAGTATGCCCTGGAGCGGCTGCACTTGAGGTCACCGTGCCTAATGCCAAGCATGGGCTACATAGGTATAAAGCGCCTCAGCTGTGAAGGGCTGCATTCTCTGGACAGTATATTGTTTTAATAAGGTGCATTGATACTTGCTGCATCAACATCCTAGTCAAGTCTCCCATGTTGGCCCTGTTTCCATATCCTTCCTGCCGCGGATATGCCATCTTCTCCACACAGTGCTGTCCCTGCCATTGCTGGGCTCTACATCGTTCTCTCACTGTAAGCTCTGAAGTTATCTCAAGTACTGTTTCCCTCCAGGCCACAGGGGACGTATTAGTATCCCACTTCTGACACCACTGTGCTTGTTAGCATGGAATAAGACAGTCCTTATTTTTTTTGCAAGGAGAACTGGATGCCCTGAGGTCACTGTGACCTATGCCAAGCATGGGGTACAGGGGTATAAAGCCCCTCAGTTGTGGAGGGCTGCATTTTCTGGACTGATGGAGCTCCACCTATGCTTTCTGGGGTTGAGGTCAGGGCTCTGCTGTAGCACTAACTTCCCTGTTTACATTAAGTGTTCTGGTAGGCAGCATTCTCTTGACATCCTTCTGATAGTGAAGCGTGATTCATCACTCCAGAGAAGACGTTCCTCTGCTCCAGTGTCCAGTGGTGACACCCCTCCAGCTGACCCTTGGCATTGCATATAGTGAGCCTAGGCTTGTGTGCAGCTGCTCAGTCAAGCTTACAACACAGAGGGTTGTCTTAGCAGCTGAGGATCTGTTCAATGCTTTCTTACAATTCAGCCAAAGGAAGGAACCTCAGTAGACAGTATATGTTTAAGGTATCTACAAATTGGTATAGTCTATGTGTCAGGAGTGCATACTGTAAAGTAAAATGTCTATGTAGACACTGTCTGGGTTTTGAGACCTATGTGGTGTATTAATTCCTGGCTGCTTCCACTTCATAATGATAGCACTTACAGTTGTCTAGGGCAGATCTAGCAAGACATACTGCATTGTGGTAAAGCTGTCAGCGTCACTTTTAAAGTCAATGACCTCTTCAGAGTGGCCCATTCTACTGCCAGTATTTGTCTATAGAGATTATAGCGATGTGTGTAGCTAAAACACTTGAATTCAATTATTAAAAAAGATGTCCACATAATCTTATAGCAAGGATGTAGATTTTGTCAAGAAGACACAATGTCTGGAATTATCTGCTCCAAAGATAATTTAAATGAGTTCACTGAAATATTGGTAGGGATAATAGTCTAAACCCTCAATTTTGGTAGGGACAATTCTTTAAACCCCAAATATTGGTAGGGGCAATAAATTAAACACTGAATTTTGGTGGGGACAATTCTTTAAACCTTAAATATTGGTAGGGTCAATTTTTAAACCCTAAACATTGGTAGGAGCAATTATTTAAACCCCAAACATTGGTAGGGGCAATTATTTAAACCCCAAACATTGGTTGGGGCAATTTTTAAACCCACAATATTGAGAGGGCCAATTATTTAAACCCACAATACTGGTAGGATCAATTATTTAGACCCCTAACATTGGTAGGGACAATTTTTTAAAACCCAAACACTGGTAGGGGCAATTTTCTAAACCCAAAATATTGGTAGTGACAATTGTTTAAACCCCAAACATTGGTAGGGACAATTCTTTAAACCCCAAATATTGCGAGGGGCAATTTTTTAAACCCCAAACATTGGTAGGGACAATTCTTTAAACCCCAAACATTGGTAGGGGCAATTATTTAAACTCCAAATATTGGTAGCGACAATTTATAAAATGCAAAATACTGTTGGGACAATCCTTTAAATCTTTAAATCAAACTTTCAGACATCAGGCAGCGTATTCACAGCTACGTCATTTAATAGCTTTTCATGAGAAAGCTTTTAGAGTGGACGTTAGGTTCCCTTCACCACCAATGCTAACGATTCTGACTCGCTAAGAAAATAACGGAAGACATTCAGAGTGTGCTAATGTCGCTGGGTCAAAGACTTCAGGCATTTCTTGAATGTAAAAGGAGTTTCGCAACCAAAGGAGGCGCAAAATGCAATTTCCTCTTGTTTCGCTCTTTCAGTTGATGGACTAACGTTGATGGAATTTATTTCAACTTGGCAAAACTGGAAGCAAACATTGAGAAAAGTGTTTTCACTGTTTAAATGCCATTTTATATTTTATATGTTATTTAATAGTATTGCTTCCTTTAAACTGGGTTTATGTCTTATTGTTGATGGCTTATGTAAGCCACAGCTACAGCTCAGGATTAGAAACAGCTGATTCACTGCTGGTGTGGGTATCAGCATCCTCAATCGTCCGTATAAACACTGACCGTATGAAGAAGAATAGGAGTAAGGAAGAAATGCAACCTCATCATTACAGTTTTGTTAGTCATAAATAACCTCCCACGTAACTGTTGGTCTCCAGTATTTCACAATATACCGTGAACAGCAGGTCTAGCATTTCTTCATCCATTAAATATTAACTTATTATTGGTGATGGTGTTTAATATCAAATCCATTTAATTTGGCCCACAAGGGGGTTACCATAATCCCAACTCCTCATCCAATGACACAATACATTCATTTGGCAACTTTACTTTCAATCTATATGAATGGAAGATCATCCAGAAGATCAGGTTAGACAGCGGTCACCCAGCACAAGGCATGTTCACTTTACTGCCATCAGCTTCTACCCACAGGCCGTCACAAGACCCCAATACCGTTCCCTCGGCCACTTCTATTATATTATTATTATATTTATTCTGATATCTCTGCTATGGACAATATCACTTTAAATCACTTAAAGTGACTCACTTAAGTCACTTTAAATAGATTCATCTTCTTAGATAACCTGCCTATGCAGAAGTTTCTACATATGTCTTCCTGTATATCTTATGTATATATCTTGAGTATGTTTTGTATACTCCCTTATATATTTCAGTTATTACTAAATGTATATATTCTAGCTTATTTTTTACTTCATTATTGTCTATGTATTTATTGTTTTAACTACATATACACACACACACACACACACACATATATATATATATATATATATATATATATATATATATATATATATATATATATATATATATATATATATATATATATATATATATATATATGCAAGCATTTCAATGCATGTTATGTCCTGACATGATTGTGAAACTGTCATAGAATGTAAATGTCAGTGGTCCTGTATAAAATAGAAATCAACAAAAATTAAGATACATGATTTTCTTTGGACAGCGACGATATAAAACTTACATTTATATTCTTACTTTGGCCCAACCTGACAAAAGGCTTGGGTGCCTTTGATCAAGCCTATTTGATTCAATGACCGGTTCCCTTTAACATACTTCGGTCACAAAACATACCATTCACTCAAGTCCATAAATACTGGATATGAAAACAGTGAATTCACTGGTGTCACCAAAGAAATCCAGCTACTCAAACCATCAGTGTAGTTATACCCATTCATACACCGCTGGAAGGCACCAGGCCTGACAGCATCGATCAGAGCAGCCAGAGCGTGAAGACTTTGAAGGCTGTAGGGAGTGGCCTGAGGTGGGTGCCAAGCCCCGCAGAGCAGCCAGTATAAGGCAGCGGACATGACAGCACTGTCAAAGGCCACTAGAAGCAGCCAGAGGGAGACACCAGACCTGACGGTGATGCTAAGAGTCCGAGAGAACAGCCAGTGGGAGGCACCAGAACTAACAGTGCTGTTAAGGGCCCGGGAGAGCAGCCAGACAGGGGCACCACTGAGGGCTGCGAGGGTGCCAAGTCTGACAGAACAGTTGGAGGGGGCTCCAGACCTGACTTGACTATGCCATGAAGAACCTTGAAGAGCAGCCAGTGGGAGGCACCAGACCTGAATCTGTCACTAAAAGTCAGCCAGACATGGGGGGGCACGCCTAACAGAGCCACTGAGGGCCACCTAGAGCAGCCAGACAGGAGGCACCAAGAGCCACTTGGAGCAGCTGGACAAAGAATCAAGCAGAGGGCCATGTAGAGCAGCTAATAGGAGAAGGAAACAAGAGGGGTACCAAACCCAATACCCAGTACTACTGAGGACCAACAGCCAGAGGTTGGAATCGAGTTCAAGTCTGATGGTGCCGTTGAGGGCCAGGTAGAGCAGCCACAGAGGGGCAATAAACCCAGTAGTGCCACTGAGGGCCACGGGAGGTGGGTTCTGAGTCTATCTGAGTCTGAGTCTATCAGAGTGGCCAGAGAGGGACAACAGACCTGACAATGTCACTGAAAGCCCAGAGAGCAGCCAGAGGGCAGCAGCAAGCTCTATTGTGCTGCCAAGGGCCAGAGATAGGCCAAAGAGAATGGCCAGAGAGGGTTGGCAGACCTGAAAGTGTCATTGAATGCCACAGAGAGCTTACAGCACTGCCAAGGGTCATACAGAGCAAACAGAGCAGGGCACCATGTCTGACAGAGCTTTCAGAGGGGGACGCCAAGCCTCATAGTGCCTTGGAGGGCTACACAGAGTGGCCAGAGAGGAACACCAAGCCTGACAGAGAGTCCAGCGAGGGGCGTCAGACCTGACGGTGTCGCTGAAAGCCACGGAAAGCAGCCAGCGGTGGCCGCCAAGCCTGATAGTGCTGACAAGGGCCTGGGAGAGGCCAAAGAGAGCGATATAACGAGAGGTGCCAGACCTAGGAGTGCCACTGAGGGCCAACAGAGAGCAGGCAGAGGGAGGCCCAAAGTCTGCCAGCGCTGCCGAAGGCCATGGACAGCAGCCAGAGGGGGGCATTGAGCCCAACAGTGTTTAATTATTTTAATTGTGTAAGAGCCACAAGAATTACTGCAGTCTAAAATGAACCAGGCAAAAGTATTAGCACACACGGCGTGTTCACTGGTCTGTGTGGGGTATTGGCTCTGAACCCCCACACTGAGGGCTAAACTCTCCGAAGTGTTGAGGCGTTCTTTGTTTTCACGTCATGTGGAGGAGTGTGTTACACAAGCCACCTCTCTTTCACACACACACGCACACACACACACACACTTACTATAACTGACTTTCCTTCCGACTCCCTTACACACACACACACACTTAAACAGACTGATATACATCCACACACTGTTCTTTGTTATCCTCTCCCGTCCCACAGCAGGTGAGCAGTGCGTGGGCTGCAGTGATGATGTCACTGTGGGGGTGTGTATAAGGTGCTGGTATCTAGCTGATCACTGATGAGCTCTTGATTAGCATGCACTCCTATATACTATCCTCTAATCAAAGAACATCTCTGAGCAAGAAGAATTCAACCACACACATACAGCCTCTGCATCCACCCCCGTCACTGTCTGTCTCTTACATCTTCACAGCACAGGCTTATTGGTCGAATGAAAGGTCATACACACCATGCAAAAGCAAAGGTGTCAGAAGTATTCACAGTCATTACTCAATATAGATACTAGGGTTTAAAAATACTTCTGTAGAAGTTGAAGTATCAACTCAAGCTTTTTACTCCAGTGGAAATGTAGGAAAAATTTAGAAAGTACTGATAATGGAGTGTAAATGTAAGGAGTAGAAAGTACTGATAATGGAGTGTAAATGTAAGGAGTAGAAAGTACTGAAAATGGAGTGTAAATGTAAGGAGTAGAAAGTACTGATAATGGTGTGTAAATGTAAGGAGTATAAAGTACTGATAATGGAGTGTAAATGTAAGGAGTATAAAGTACTGATAATGGAGTGTAAATGTAAGGAGTAGAAAGTACTGATAATGGTGTGTAAATGTAAGGACTAGAAAGTACTGATAATGGAGTGTTAATGTAAGGAGTAGAAAGTACTGATAATGGTGTGTAAATGTAAGGAGTAGAAAGTACAGATAATGGAGTGTAAATGTAAGGAGTATAAAGTACTGATAATGGAGTGTAAATGTAAGGAGTATAAAGTACTGATAATGGTGTGTAAATGTAAGGAGTATAAAGTACTGATAATGGTGTGTAAATGTAAGGAGTAGAAAGTACTGATAATGGAGTGTAAATGTAAGGAGTAGAAAGTACTGATAATGGAGTGTTAATGTAAGGAGTAGAAAGTACTGATAATGGTGTGTAAATGTAAGGAGTAGAAAGTACTGATAATGGTGTGTAAATGTAAGGAGTATAAAGTACTGATAATGGTGTGTAAATGTAAGGAGTAGAAAGTACTGATAATGGAGTGTAAATGTAAGGAGTAGAAAGTACTGATAATGGAGTGTTAATGTAAGGAGTAGAAAGTACTGATAATGGTGTGTAAATGTAAGGAGTAGAAAGTACTGATAATGGAGTGTAAATATAAGGAGTAGAAAGTACTGATAATGGAGTGTAAATGTAAGGAGTAGAAGTAAAAAGCCAGCTGAAAAATAATTACTCCAGTAAAGTATAAATAATCATAATTTCTACTTAAGTAACGTAACAAAGTATTTGTACTCCATTACTTGACACCTCTATGCAAAAGTCAGAGACCACCTGAAAGACCTGATAGACCACCAACACTGACTCCATTATATAAACAGTCCATTTGTTTTTGAGCGATAGAGGAGAACATCACGCTCCACTCTTGATTCGATTAAAGAACATTAGTCATTTGTATTGCATTGTGCTGCAGTAGGTCACTGCCGTCCACTCGCTATGGATGGACGTTATGGACAGTGGGTCCTGTCCTCCTTCTGCGTCCTAGCTGGCACAGTGTGACTTTAGCGTTAACTTCAAGGTTGTACTTTAGCACAAACAACAACCGCAAGCTCCTGCCAAACATGCCCGGCTCTCCCTCAGGAGTTTCCCTTCTGCAGGTTTCCCTCTTTCTGTCCAGAGCGTCCTATCACGGAGCATCCTATCACGGAACGTGAACATATGGGCCCTCCATATGATGATTTACTGCCATTTATTTTCATTTTCATCTCTGCAGGAACTTGTGCTGCAGCACACCTGCACAGGATAAAACTGTACCTGCTAGGTGTGCCCACCTGCCCACTCTGTAGAATGTATAAATACCAGTGTGTTACAGGGATGAACTTTATTTGCTTCACTTCAGTGACACACTTTGGGTAAATTTGGTTTGACGTTTGCTTTTCTAAACTGGTTTGAGTTGGCTAGAAGTTGGTTCCGTAACGATTCAACACTCTCAGGAAGATTAAGTAGATCCATGCGCAGGGTTTTATTTAACAAAACTCAGGAAACAATGCCTGAAGGCCGCCACCAACCTCTCTCGATGAGCACCGTGGGAGATAGTCATCAAGGCGTATTCACACAAATGGAGAAGCTCCTTCTGTGAGATCCGAGAGTCCAGGAACATCCACGTTTCCAGGAGGGTGAAAGGGAACCCGCTGGTGGAACAAGGTAGGTAGCTGAGTTAGAAAGAGAGACCCAGCAGGGAGCTGTAGTGGTTAGTACTATGGTGTAGTGTTTAGCACGGAGCTGTAGTGGTTAGTACTATGGTGTAGTGGTTAGTATGGTGGTGTAGTGGTTAGTATGGTGGTGTAGTGGTTAGTACGGTGGTGTAGTGGTTAGTATGGTGGTGTAGTGGTTAGTACGGTGCTGTAATGGTTAGTACGGTGGTGTAGTGGTTAGAATGGTGGTGTAGTGTTTAGCACGGTGCTGTAGTGGTTAGTACGGTGGTGTAGTGGTTAGAATGATGGTGTAGTGTTTAGCACGGTGCTGTAGTGGTTAGTATGGTGGTGTAGTGGTTAGTATGGTGGTGTAGTGGTTAGTATGGTGGTGTAGTGGTTAGTATGGTGGTGTAGAGGTTAGTACGGTGGTGTAGTGGTTAGTACGGTGCTGTAGTGGTTAGTATGGTGGTGTAGTGGTTAGTACGGTGCTGTAGTGGTTAGTATGGTGGTGTAGTGGTTAGTATGGTGGTGTAGTGGTTAGTATGGTGGTGTAGAGGTTAGTATGGTGGTGTAGTGGTTAGTATGGTGGTGTAGTGTTTAGTATGGTGGTGTAGAGGTTAGTATGGTGGTGTAGTGGTTAGTACGGTGGTGTAGTGGTTAGTATGGTGTTGTAGTGGTTAGTACGGTGGTGTAGTGGTCAGTACGGTGGTGTAGTGGTTAGTATGGTGGTGTAGTGGTTAGTATGGTGGTGTAATGGTTAGTACGGTGGTGTAGTGGTTAGTACGGTGGTGTAGTGGTTAGTATGGTGGTGTAGTGGTTAGTACGGTGCTGTAATGGTTAGTACGGTGGTGTAGTGGTTAGAATGGTGGTGTAGTGTTTAGCACGGTGCTGTAGTGGTTAGTACGGTGGTGTGGTGGTTAGTATGGTAGTGTAGTGTTTAGCACGGTGCTGTAGTGGTTAGTACGGTGGTGTAGTGGTTAGAATGGTGGTGTAGTGTTTAGCACGGTGCTGTAGTGGTTAGTATGGTGGTGTAGTGGTTAGTATGGTGGTGTAGTGTTTAGCACGGTGCTGTAGTGGTTAGTACGGTGGTGTAGTGGTTAGAATGGTGGTGTAGTGTTTAGCACGGTGCTGTAGTGGTTAGTACGGTGGTGTGGTGGTTAGTATGGTAGTGTAGTGTTTAGCACGGTGCTGTAGTGGTTAGTACGGTGGTGTAGTGGTTAGAATGGTGGTGTAGTGTTTAGCACGGTGCTGTAGTGGTTAGTACGGTGGTGTAGTGGTTAGTATGGTGGTGTAGAGGTTAGTATGGTGGTGTAGTGGTTAGTACGGTGGTGTAGTGGTTAGTATGGTGGTGTAGTGGTTAGTATGGTGGTGTAGTGGTTAGTATGGTGGTGTAGTGGTTAGTACGGTGGTGTAGTGGTTAGTACGGTGGTGTAGTGGTTAGAATGGTGGTGTAGTGTTTAGCACGGTGCTGTAGTGGTTAGTACTGTGGTGTAGTGGTTAGTATGGTGGTGTAGTGGTTACACTCCCACAGTCCAAACACATGCATGACAGGTTGATTGGTCACACTAAATTGCCTGAGGTGTGAGTGATGCAGTGTTGGCCATGTGATGGACTGGCGAACTGTCCATGGTGTACCCTGCCTTCATCCGATGGCGCTGGGATTGGCTCCAGTCTCCCTGTGACCCCAACTAGTGGGATTAAGCGGCAGATGATGGATGGATGGATGGATAATTGGTTGGTTAAAGCTTAATTTTCTTGATCTTTCCGAAACTGTATTAGTTCCACATGGCTGATAGTGCCTTAGAGGTCTATGTAGGTTTGCCAGAAAGGAAGGCAAAGGGGGCCACCAAGCCTGATAGTGCCTTAGACGTCTATGTAGAGTGGCGGCAGACCTGACAGTGCCACTAAAAGCCACGGAGAGCAGCCAGCAGGGGCTGCCTAGCCCGATAGTAAACACAATTGGACACTTCTGCAAAAAACAGTAATAGAAGTGAATTGAGTTGGCTGGTACAGAGCTGGCTAGATTTGGCTAAAAATTGGTTTAACTTGAATTATTTCAAATATGTTAAGAAAATTTATTCTAGTTGGTTAAAGCTTATCTTTTTCGAGCTTGCCAAAACTGTATTGGTTCAACATAGCTTTAATTGAATTGTTTGATCTGGTCGGAACTGCTTTGTGTTAGCTGGGAGTTAACTGATTTTAGTTTGTTGGAAATAAGTTGGTCTGAAACTGAATTTGTTTATGGTTTGGTTGAATTAAACTGACCCTGTAGGCTGGAACTTAATTAGTTTGAGTTGGCTGGAGCTGAATTGCTTGAGTTTAACTGAATTTATTTGAGTTAATTAAAACTTAATTGGCTCAAATTAGTGGGAACTGAATTAGCTCTGTAGGATGGAATTTAACGAGTATGTTGAGTTGGTTAGAATAGACTTGGTTTGCCTTGCCTGGATCTGGATAGAGTAGGCCAGAACTGAGTTGGTTATATTTGCTGGAAGTTCATTGATTTGTGTTGGGTGAAACAGAATTAGTACAAGTTGGCTGGAAGGGAATTGGTTTGAGTTAATTGGAATTGGCACAAGATGGTGCAAGTTAAATTTGCTGAACTGAACTTTAAGTTCAATTTACTAGAGTGGGTTAAACCTGAATTGGGTTTGAGTTATATAGTACTCAGTTGGCTGCAGTTGTGCTGTACTAATTTTGTTTGAATTGGTTGGTATTAAATTGGTCCAAATGGGCTGGAACTGTTACTGGATGTTACTGAATTATTGAGCTGATTGAAAACAAATTGGTTTGAGTTAGCTGGGACTAAATTGATTTGACTGGGATTGTGTTGGACTGAAACAGAATATTTTTGAAGTCTGCATGAATTCAACTGGTTCTGTTGGTCACAACTTAATTGATCTGAGTTGATACGAAATTAACTATTCTGATTTAATTGGAGCTCAATTGCTTGAGTTGAACTGATTTGATTTTTGCAGAATTGGTTTGAATTAATATAAACTGAGTGAGCTCAGGTAGTCTGGGACTGAATTGTTTGTGTAGGATGTAACTAAATTGATTTGTTGAGTTGAATGAAATAGACTTTGTTTGAGTTGACTGGATCTGGAATAGTTAGTTAGCCAGAACTGAGTTGGTTAGATGGGCTGTAACTGAAGGGGTTGGAGTTTCCTGGGACTAAATGGTTTAAACTTACCTGGTTTGATTAGTTGGTATCAAGTTGGTTTGAGTTGGCTAGTACTGAGTTGTTGCAGTCGCTAAAACTAAGTGAGCTCAGGTAGGCTGGAACTGACTTGTTTATATCGGATGGAACTTAATAGGTTTGTTGAGTTAGATGAAATACACTTGATTTGAGTTGGCTGGATCTAGAATACTTAGTTAGCCAGAGGTGAGTTGGTTATATGGGCTGGAACTAAATTGGGTTGAGTTGGTTTGAACTGACCTGGTTTGAGTTGACTAGTAGTGAATTGGTTTGGGTTGGCTGGCATGAAGATGGTTGCAGTTGGGTTGAATTAGCTTATTTGAAGTGATGTAAGTTGATTTGAAGTAAATTGGTTTGAGTTGGCTAATACTAAGTTAGTTGCAGTTGATTTGAATACAGAGTTCGTTTGATTTGGCTGAAACTGAATTGCTTGAGTTGATTTAAACAGAATTGATTTGAATAAATTCAAACTGAGTAAGCTCAGGTAGGCTGTAACTGAATGGTTTCTGTAGGATGGAACTAAATTGGTTTGTTAAACTAAATTGGATGAAATAGACTTGGTTTAAGATGGCTGGACCTAGAATACTTAGTTAGCCAGAGTTGGATATATGGGCTGAAACTAAATTTTTTTGAGTTAATTTGAACTAACCTAATTTGAGTTGGCTAGTAGTGAATTGGTTTGATTGGCTGATATTAAGTTGGTTGCATTTGGTTGAATTAGTTGTTTTTGAGTTGGTTTGAGTTGGCTAGTACTGAGCTATTGCAGTCGCCTTGTACTGAATTGTTTTGAATGATTTTAAACTGAGTGACCTCAGGTAGGCTGTAACTAATTAGTTTATGTTGGATGGAACTTTGTAGGTTTGTTGAGTTAGTTGAAATACACTTGGTTTGAGTTGGCTGAATCTAGAATACTTAGTTAGCCAGAGGTGCATTTGGTTGAATTAATTGCTTTTGGTTGAAACTGAATTGGTTTGAGTTGGCTAGTACTGAGCTAGTTGCAGTTGTTTCAAACTGAATTGATTTTAATTGAAGTTGGCAGAACTAAATTGCTTGAGTTGATTTAAACAGAATTGATTTAAATGAATATAAACTGAGTGAGCTCATGTAGAATAGAACTACATTTACATTTACAGCATTTAGCAGACGCGGTTATCCAAAGCGACTTACAAAAGTGCTTTGCGTTTAGTCAGGGTATGTATCTCTATCTATTACAAACAGGTCCAAACTATTTTTGAGCTCAAACAAGTGCCAGTGCTGATACCTAGAAAGAAGACAACAAAATCTAAGGTTACATACAGTATAAGTGCCATACCTAGCCTACAGAGAAGAGAATAAATACAAGACTACATACAGTATAAATGCAATACTTAGCCTTAGATACTTAGATCTTTGAAGACCGTGAGAGAGTTTGCTGTTCGGACAGCCAATGGAAGTTTGTTTCACCATCTGGGTGCCAGGACAGAGAAGAGTCTTGTTGCTTGTCTCCCTTGAATCTTGAGTGACAGCGGGTCAAGTCAAGCCATAATTGAAGCTTGAAGGGCTTGAGGCGCAGATCGACTTTTGACCATTGCCATAAGGTAAGGAGGAGCTGGTAATTTCATCACCAAGAGAACGGGTATAGAGCGAAAAGAGGAGAGGACCCAGCACTGAGCCTTGAGGGACACTAGTAAGCAGCCTGCATAAAACAGATGTAAATTGGTTTGTTAGTTGGATGAAATACATTTGGTTTGACTTGGCTGGATCTAGAATAGTTAGTTATCCAGAGCTAGATTGATTATACGGACTGGAACTAAATTGGTTTAAGTTGGCTAGTTCTGAGTTGGTTTGGGTTGGCTGGTATTGAGCTGGTTCCAGTTGGATTGAATTAGTTAATATCGACTTGGTGTATGTTGGTTGTAACTAAATTGGTTTGTGTTGGCTAGTTCTGAGTTGATGTAAACAGATTTGCTTTGGAGTTGACTGCCACTGTCTGGGCTCAACCTGACTTAAGCGCTTCACTGTTGGGGTGAATTAACAAACATTATTCGCTTGTTTCACACTTTAGCTTGACAACTGAGAGCTTTGAAAAGCGTACACTTACCCAAGACCTGCAGGACCTGCACATTTTTCACACATGCATGAAACCCAGGTGCGAGTTTAGTGTGAATGAAACTGACTGAGGTGCTCTCGCTTACGTCCAGGGACTTAAACTCCATTTTAGGAGCTTTTGAGTTGTCGTGCATGTGAAATATTTTGTCTTTCCCTCTCTAAAACACCTGATCCCGCCAATCACTAAACAGAGGAGCAGAGATCCCCTGTGAACAATCCTGGAAAAAAAAACATTATGCCATAGATGTTTTTCACGGACAGCATAAAAAGCGCTAGACTGAGACTGAAAATCATTGCCTAAGAGGTCTTCGTGATTCAGTGTCACTCACACAGACTCAGAGTGACTCAGAGTAAGCTGTAATATGTATGTGATTTGTGTTTGTTTCATGTATCTGCATGAAATAGTTCAGCTGGTGATGCATTACAGTGTCCTTTATTGTGTGAAGATGTAACTAATCCCACTGAACCTGGTGTACGACATTCATGCCATCTTGATGTCACAGATTTATAAGCTGTGTTATTGTTTTTTTTATTCGCCAGGCTGCGGCTTTGCAGCTACGTACTGTTGCTGTGCTTTGCTGCTGCCTGTGTACAGATAATTTCGATTTTTAAGGCCTTCCCAGCACCTGCAATGGCATTTATAAGACTGTGTAGAGTTATTGGAGACTTATTTAGCCTTCTTGGCATGTGTGGGCCAATCTGACAGACTTGCCTTTAATGGAGAATGCTAAGGCCTCGTTAACATGCATGTTAGGTTGCTTGCAAGACTTTGTGTTGTTAACGTAGGTGGTATTTTTTGATATGTAAGGGAATTGGAGAGGCCGTGTACTGATAAAACAGAGTTATTAGGCCTCATTAGCATGTAAAGGGGTATTTGAGAGGCTTTGTAGTGTTAATATAGAGCTATAAGACCCCGTTAGCATGAGTGCAGCAATCTGTCAGGCTAGCTTTTAAAAGAATTTTAAGAGCTTGGCTGCATTTTTAGAACTATTTGTGAGAGTTTGTATTGTTAGTGTAGCATGTTTGGTGGTATTTTTATATATCAGTGTATTTGTGAGGTTGTGTAGTAATACTTCAGAGTTATTAGGCCTCGTTAGCGTGTATAAGCGTGTACTACCTGCCCTGTTAGCTTGAGATTTTTTATGCCTTGTCAGCATTTTTAGTGCTCTTTGTGACACATTGCAGTGGAAATGCCAAGTTAATGCTGTTTTGGTGGCGTTTTTGGTGATATGTAAGTGTATTTGTGAGGTTGTGTACTGTTAATACAGAGTTATCAGGCGTAATTAGTGTTTATAGGGGTATTTGTGAGGCTGTATGCTGACAATGCAGAGTTATAGGGTGTTTGCAAGGCTTATCAGTGGTATCATAGCGCTATACTGCCCTGTTAGCATGAGGGCTGAAATCTGACTCGCTTTTAGGAGAATTTTAAGGCCTCATCAGCAGTTTTAGGGCTATTTGTGATACTTTGTATTGTCAGTGTCGAGTTAATGCTGTTTTGGTGGCATTGTTAGAAGCATAGAAGTGTATGTGTGATGCTGTGTACTGTTAAAACAGAGTTATCAGACGTCATTAGCATGTACAGGGTTTTAAGTAAGGCTGTATGCTGATAATGCAGAGTTTTAAGGCCGCATTAGTAGTTTTAGGGTATTTGAGAAGCTTTGCAGTGCTAATAAAGAGCTACAAGACCCTGTTAGCATGACTGAATGTCTCTATCAGGCCTGCTTTTTGTATAGTTACTTATTAGTGTATTTATGAGGTTGTGTACTAATAATTCAGAGTTATAAGGCCTCATTAGCATGTATAGAGGTAATTGAAAGGCTTTGCAGTATTATAATAGCACTATGCTGCTCTGTTAGCATAGGTGCTGAAATCTGACTTGGTTTTAGGGAAATTTTAAGGCCTTTTTAAGGCATTTTTAGGGCTATTTGTGACGCTTTGTATTGTCAGTGCAGAGTTAATGCTGGTGTGGTAGCAGTTTTGGTGGTACACAAGTGTATTTGTGAGGCTGCGTACTGTTAATACAGAGTTATAAGGCCCCATTAGCATTTATAGGGGTATTTATGAGGCTGTATGCTGATAATGCAGAGTTACTACATCTCATTAGCATGTATAGGTTGTGACGTGTTAATACAGAGTGTTAAGGCCATGCGAGCTTATAGAGGTCAATTTGTCCAGTTCATAAAACCTATTTTTACTTATTGTGTGTTTCTATGGTGTAATGCTAACACAAGACTTATTGGATTCTTTCTTCTATCGCTGTTGTACTACTACTTTATTTGGTGCTCCAAGGAGCCAAATGTTCTGTTTCTGACTTTATTAAGCTCCGTTAGCACATGTGGGGGTGTTTCTGGGGCAGTGTAGAGACCTTACGGAGAGTTCTGTGGTCTTGCACACTCTGAAAAATACCAATTAAATAAACGGTCACAACTATACTTTAACATTTGGCTTTTCTTAAATGAACTGGTCAAATATTGGTGTTATGTTTATAACAGGAGTTGAACCACAAGGTAAACAAACACTTTGTGCTTTTTTTTAAGCAAAGAAAAACTATTTATACATTTAAAAAAAAAAAGAAGTGACAAAACAAGCTGGAGAGAACTTCCACTATACGTTCACAAGGCCTCATTACCATGTTCTGGCAGTAATTGCCGTTAATAGAGCGAATGGTACTATTTACAAGCGTGTATACTTCATATATATATAAATGTATTGAACATGTGTACGTTTTTGTGAGGCTATGCACATAGGTATACTTATTATTATTGTATCTCCAAAATGGCAACTTTACAGAAGTCAAGTGGAAGTCAATGGAACCAGAAATGTTTCCAGGCTATTTCGGAGAATTTCTATTGGTCCATTCATCATGAAATTGTCAATTGTCAATGTAAACAGCAGCTGTCATGTTCAAATGTTGATTATAAATAAAAATCGGCAGAAATGGAGATACATATATGTATATATATATATATATAGGAGGCACGGTGATGTAGTGGTTAGTATGGTGGTGTAGAGGTTAGTACGGTGGTGTAGTGGTTAGTACGGTGGTGTAGAGGTTAGTACGGTGGTGTAGTGGTTAGTACGGTGGTGTAGAGGTTAGTAAGGTGGTGTAGAGGTTAGTATGGTTGTGTAGTGGTTAGTACGGGGTTGTAGTGGTTAGTACGGTGGTGTAGTGGTTAGTACGGTGGTGTGTGGTTATTACGGTGGTGTAGTAGTGGTAGTACGGTGGGTGTAGTTGGTTAGTACGTGTGGGTAGTGCTTAGTACGGTGGTGTATGTGGTTAGTACGGTGGGTGTAGAGGTTAGTACGGGTGGTAGTAGTGGTTAGCTACGGGTGGTGTAGTGGTTAGTACGGTGGGTAGAGGTTAGTACGGTGGTGTAGTGGTTAGTACGGTGGTGTAGTGGTTAGTAGCGGTGGGTGTAGGGTTGTGGTTAGTATGGGTGTGTAGTGGGTCAGTACGGGTGGTAGAGGTACAGTATGGTGGTGTAGAGGTTAGTATGGTGGTGTAGCGGTTAGTATGGTGGTGTAGAGGTCAGTACGGTGGTGTAGAGGTCAGTATGGTGGTGTAGAGGTTAGTATGGTGGTGTAGAGGTCAGTATGGTGGTGTAGAGGTCAGTATGGTGGTGTAGTGGTTAGTATGGTGGTGTAGTGGTTAGTATGGTGGTGTAGAGGTCAGTATGGTGGTGTAGTGGTTAGTACGGTGGTGTAGTGGTTAATATGGTGTATGTAGTGTAATTCTGTGTGGAGTGTGTATGTTCTCCCCGTGCTTGAGTGGGTTTCCTCCGGGTACTCTGGTTTTGTCCCACACGTCCAAAGACATGCAGTCAGGTTGATCGGTCACTCTAAATTGCCCGTAGGTGTGAGTGTGTGAGTGAGTGTTGGCCAACTGGCGAACTGTCCATGGTGTACCCCACCTTCGCCCGATGACGCTGGGATTGGCTCTATATATATTTTGTGTAAATATAGTTTGAAGTTAATTTTATTCATTATGCTCATTATCATGAATTATACATTAAATGTAATAATACATAATATTGTATTGTATCATATTTATAATATATTTTATAATAGTTTTAGTAAAACTTAGTAAAAGCTTTTTAACTGCTTTGATACCCAGAAACGTACACCATCACAGAGACTAAACATCGCAAATAGAGACCATCTCAGCTTTGCTCTCTTCCAGTTTATTCTGTTTTCAAGATCGAGACCATTAGTTCAGGTCTTGAGACTCAAGTACTTCAGCTTATAAGTTATGTATTCATACTGATAGAGACTTGGGTGGGCTGCTAATTTAGAGTTATAAGCATACTGTTCATAAAATCCATTTTTTATTCGGTGAGCGTGTACAAAATAGTCAACACATTAGTGTTTTGTATCATTATGTTATAAGATTTACACACCAGATGCTCTGCCCACATTAACTCTGTATTATTGTTGTTGTATTTAAACGGTATTAGTACTGTTAATGTGAGTTAAAGACCCCATTAGAATATGTGGTGGGTATATATTCTGCAACGTGGCTGTGTGCTGTTTCTGAATCTGTTTAATTGTCTGGTTCTTTGCTGTAGATTAACGCAACGCAGCACACACTATAATGGTATATTATGGTACACACAGTATTATTATATTGATCTATTACGTGGAAAGGACACCGGGGATGCGCCCACATTTACAATGTATTATTTAAGCTGATTTTTTAATTTTATTGGGCCTTGTTAGCTCATGCCGAGGCATTTGTGAAGCTGTGGAGTGTTAAAGGAGAGTTATGGGATTTGGTTGGTGTTCAGAGGTTATCTGCAGTGTAAGCAACATTACAGTGGCTTTTAGATGTAATCATCTTAAATATATATTAAATACTATATAATAATAATAAATCTCATTCCTCTGATTATGAGGTTATTGGAAGAAATATGAAATGAATACTGTGACTTTGTTTAAAGTACTTTTGTGTGCTCATAATATTCAAAATGGCTTAAAATCTCTTAAATTAGATTAAATAATACAATATCTTGTGGGTTGGAGGTTATGCAACCAACCGTCTGACTGGAAGGTCGCTGGTTTGATTCCCTTAACCAAAAGGACTGAATTGCCCTTGAGTGAGACACCCACCCCCCAACTGCTCTATGGAATGGATAGAATTCTATTAGATAGAATATTTACTTACAGCAATATTGTTTTTATTTGTATTTGTCTGTCTATCTATCTATCTATCTATCTATCTATCTATCTATCTATCTATCTATCTATCTATCTATCTATCCCAAATTTTATTAACAATAAAACACAGAACACATATCAGATGCAAATTATTAACTCATTTAGAGCTTGATGGCAGCAACGTGTCTCAAAAAAAACGGGACAGAGGCAACAAAAAGTGAGTGGTACTAACAAAAAACAGCCTGGAGGGGCAGTGTGCAACTAAGTCACATGACTGGGTGTAAAAAGAGCATTTTAGACAAGGAGAGTCTCTCAGCAGCAAAGATGGTCAGAGGTTTTTGGATGTCCCACCATGTACAGTACATAATGTTATCAATAGATTCAGAGAATTTAAAGGAATCCCTGTGCGCAAGGGACAAGGCCGACGGTCAATACTGCATGTTTGTGATCTTCAAGCCTTCAGACGGCACTGCATTAAAAACAGGAATGATTCTGTGCTGGACATCACTGCATGAGCTCAGGAACACTTCCAGAAATCACTGTCTGTGAGAACAGTTCCCTGTGCAATCCACAAACGTAAGTTAAAGCTGTATCATGCAAATTCAGTAATGCCACTGTCTTCTCTGGGCCAAAGAGACTAAGACATTATGGAAAACTGTTTTGCGGTCAGAGGTGTCAGATAAGGAAGTACAAATACTTTGTTACCTCTCTTAAGTTGAAATGTTGGTTAGTTTGGGTCCGCATTGGACAACGCCTGGGTCCGGACCGCGGTCCACCTATTAATGTGGTTTTCAAATCATTGCATTCTGTTTCTATTTACATTAATTTGCAGTTTAAACGGCGTCCCAACTGTTTTGAAACTGGGGTTGTATATTATTTATCTATTTATGTTTTTATTTACATTTACACTCTATTATCAATACTTTCTACTCCTTACATTTTAAACATAGTCTCATTACTCCTATTTCATTTCAGCTTGTTTTCATTCATGTACATTTACATTCCAGTAAAGATTATTGATAACATGTCTTTGAAGTTTGACTTCATTACAATACTTATAGATAACTAGTCATCATATCTTCTGCTCCATGAAACACATGTTAATGTTCAGTAGTAACAGATATGCTTCTTTAATATATTTACATTGTACTAAACTACATTCATGTTCAATGGGCGTATATGGGGCTGAAACAGGAACCTAGCGCATCCCAAATTTATCAACATCAACATTTTAATATAACATTATAGTCATTATGGCTTTTAGAAGAATGGGGGTTTTGGGGAGGTGGGCTAGTGCACTATAGACCCCTGTGGTGCGTCCTAAGCTTAATGCCATTTTTTCCCATTACATTACTTTTACTTTCATACTTTAAGTAGTTCTGAAATCAGTACTTTTACACTTTTACTGGAGTGAAAAGTTGAAGTATCAACTGAAGCTTTTCACTCCAGTAAAAGTGTAAAAGTACTGCTTTCAGAACTACTTAAAGTATAAAAGTAAAAGTGTTTTTAAGAAGTGTTTTTAAACACTAGAATCTAATCTTCTACCTGAGTAATGAATGTGAATACTTTTGACACCTTTGTCTGAGGTCAGTAAATCCAAATTAGAAATTCTTTTTGGAACTTATCAGCTTGTTATCAGCACACAGTTCAAAAGCTTACACATCTGGAAAGACTCTATCAGTATATAGAGGTTTTAGAACAACATCTGCTCCCTCCAGACAGCGTCTCTTTCAGGAAAGACCTTCATATTTCAACAAGACAATCAAACCACATACTGCATCCATCACAACAGCATGGCTTTACAGAAGAAGAGCCCAGCTACTGAACTGACCTGCCTGCAGTCCAGACCTTCACCAGTAGATACCATTTGGAGCAGCATGAAACAAACAAATCTGGCAAAGAAGGTCCAGAACTGAATGAGAGAACAAGAATTTAAGAACAAGAATGGGAGAACGTTCTTCTCCCAAAACTCCAGCAGTTGCTCTCCTCAATTCCCAGACATTTACAGACTGTGGTTAAAAAGGGAGTTGAGGCCACACAATGGTAGATCTTGATCCTGTCCTAACTCTTTTGAGATGCGTTGCTGCCATAAAGTTCTAAATGAGGTAATAGTTAACATAAACTTTGAACATCTGATATGTGTTCTGTCAGGAGTATTTAATTAGAGTTCAGTATGGCCCAGTTAGAGAAGATTTCCTCAGGAAATGGTCTTCATCTCTAACGTGTGTTCTGATTCAGTGGTGTATTCTGTTTACTGAAGTAGTCTAGTATCAGCTTCTTATACTATCAGCTACTGAAACACCAACACATCACACATACCGTTCAGTATATTTCAGTATATTTACTGTTTAAATGCTGAACTGAATTAATAATTTATAAACTTCTAATATTTTTTTTTCTTACTTCAAGAAAAAACAAGAGCTACATTAAAAAAAACAGAATGCTTTTTTAAAAAAGTGCATCTTAAAGTGTTTATTTGTAGAGAAAGTTAATAAAATGTGGTTCTTCTTGTTAACTCAGCTTCAGAGATTGACATGTTGGTTGTACAGAGCGGTATTCTCCAAAACTAGACGAGCAGGTCCATTCCAGAACCGTTCCTGTTAAACACTCAGTTTTCACTGTTTACTTTAGTCTCCGCCTACTGCTTCTTGCTCCGCCCCGCACGCCCCGATGTGCACAGATCTGATTGGCTGAGGAACCTTTGGTGATCTTACAGCGCACGTGATTGGTCTGTGAGTTCACTGCGCCGTAGACTAGACTAGAAAAGCTACACTTCTTAAAATAAACACAGTCAGAATTAAATCATTCTCAATAGTTTATCAGTTTGGGTCCACATTGGACAACTCCTGGGTCCGGATCCGGACCGCGGTCTGCCTATTAGTGACCGCTGGTATATGTGATTTGCAAATCATTGCATTCTGTTTCAATTTACATTCCTTTACAGTTTAAACAGCGTATCAACTGTTTTGAAACTGGGGTTGTATATTATCTATTGTATATATATCTATTTATTTTTTAATTTTTTTCATATTAGGCCATAATAATCACAATTACAATAGAAGTACATCTTCACAGCATATAAAAATGAAGCTTTTAATAATATATTGTGACGCGTGATCAGAGGTTCAGTAATGTTTGTGATGAATTATAGCAGCACGTGCGCTGATATGGAGCGTCGTTATGGTTCTATGGCTGTGTCCTTCCGTTCTCTGTCCTCTCAAAGATTAGGTAATTCCTCCGGCCAAAATGGAGAGGACAGCCAGCTTTTAATAACAACCCCCCCCCCACCCCCCACCCCCCATGTGTGTTAGAGAAAGAGATACAGACCGAGAGAGCGAGACAGAGGAGGAGAGAGAAAGAGTGACAGAGGGAGAGCGAGAGAGAGACAGAGGGAGAGACAGAGAGAGAGAAAGAGAGACCGAACGAAAGGGAGAGACAGAGCATGAGAGAGAGAGAGAAAGACAGAGAGAGAAAGAGTGAGACAGAGGGAGAGAGAGACTATGAGAGACAGAGACAGAGGAAAAGTGAGAGAGAGACAGAGGGAGAGACAGAGAGAGAGAAAGAGAGACAGAACGAAAGGGAGAGACAGAGTGAGAGAGAGAGAGAGAGAAAGAAGGGGGGAAGAGGGAGAGAATGACAGACAGGGACAGAGAGAAAGAGCGGGGCAGAGGAAAAGTGAGAGAGAGACTGAGGGAGAGACAGAGAGAGAGAAAGAGAGACAGAACGAAAGGGAGAGACAGAGTGAGAGAGAGAGAGAGAGAGAGAGAAAGAGTGGGGCAGAGGGAGAGAATGACAGACAGAGACAGAGAGAAAGAGTGGGGCAGAGGGAGAGAGAATGAGAGACAGAGGAAGAGAAAGAGTGAGACAGAGAGAGGGAGAGAGAAAGAATGAGACACAAAGACAGAGGAAAAGCGAGCGAGAGGCAGAGGGGGAGAGAGAGTGAGACAGAGAGAGACAGAGGGAGAGAGTAAGAGAGTGAGACAGGGAGGGGAAAAGAGTGAGACAGATGAAGAGAGAGTGAGAGACAGAGGGAGAGAGAGTGAGAAATAGAGGGAGGCAGAGGGAGGGAAAAAGAGTGAGACAGATGAAGTGAGTGTGAGAGACAGAGAGAGACAGATGAAGAGAGAGTGAGAGACAGAGAGAGAGAGAGAGGGAGAGAGAGGGAGGGAAAAAGTGAGACAGATTAAGTGAGTGTGAGAGACAGAGTGAGACAGATGAAGCGAGAGTGAGAGACAGAGAGAGAGAAAGAGAGAGAGAGAGGGAGAGAGAGGGAGCTGTCATCCACTACAGTGATAGATTTATGTTTATGCTAGTAGGTCTTTCTTCATTAGATGCTTTAGAATATAATTAAAGAAATTAATTAAAACCAGTCCATCTTAAACACACACACTCTCTCTCTCTCTCTCTCTCTCTCTCACACACACACACACACACACACTCTCTCTCTCTCACACACACACACACACACACTCTCTCTCTCTCTCACACACACACACACACACACACACACACACACCTTTTAAAGTAATTACTGCAGTCCTGTCTCGGACATTCGTATCAATAATAATTCTCCAGATGAGTCGGACCTTATAATGGTACAATGTGAAACATATTCCTGTAATAACACACACACACACACACACACACACACACACTCACTCACACACTCACACATACTCACTCACACACACATATACAGCGAGACCCCAGGACTCTTTTAATGAGGAATCCTGCAGTCCAGAAGAAATAATTACACTTTATTACAGCACAAAACTACTAACACAGTCAGAAGACACCTCTCTCTCTCTCTCTCTCTCTCTCTCTCTCACACACACACACACATTCTCCTCCTCCATTCTTTTTTCCTCCCCTCTATCTCTCTCTCTTTATTTCTTTTATGTCTTTTTTCAGTCTCAATTTTTATGTTCTTTCTGTATTTCTTGCAGTCTGCCGATTGTTTCTTCTCTCTCATTTTCTTTATCTCTGTCTTTTTTCTTTCTTTTATCTTGTCCCTCTCTCTTTGTCTCTGTCTGTCTTTCCTCCCCACATATTTTCCTCTGGCTCTCTCTTGCTCTCTCTCTCTCTCTGTTGTGTGTGTATGTGTGTGCCGTGAATTCAGGAGTGTGTATGAGCTCTGTGTCTGTATGTGTACCAGGTTTGGCCACATTGTGGGGACACTTCTTCCTTGTGGGGACTATAAGCTGATGGCTGTGATATAAAGCATTATATTTTAAGGTCATTGTAAGGTTAAGGCTAAGATTAAGGTTAAGGCTGGGCTTAGGTTTAGGGTTAATGTTAATGTTAGGGTTATGTTTAAGGTTAAGTTTAAAATTAGGGTTAGGGTAAGTGTTAAGGTTAAGGTTAAGATTAAGGTTAGGGTCAGGTTAGTGTTAAGGTTAATGTTAGGGTCAGGGCCTGGGTTTGGGTTAAGGTTAGGTTAGGTTTAGGTTATGGTTTTAAGGTCATTGTAAGGTTAAGGTTAGGGTTAGGGTTAGGGTCAGGTTGGGGTCAGGTTAGTGTTAAGGTTAGGGTTAAGGTTAAGGTAGGTTAAGGTTAATGTCGGAGTTAAGGTTAATGCTGGGGTTAAGGTCATGGTTAGGTTAAGGGTTAACGTTAAGGTTAATGTTGGGGTTCAGGTTAGGGTTAGGCTAGTAGTGATTGAGTTAAAGTTAGGGTTAAGATTAATGTTGGGGTCAGTGTCAGGGTTAAGGTTAGGGTTGGGGTTAGGGCTAGGTTGGGTTTAGTTAAAGTTAAGGTTATGGTTAGATTAAGTTTAGGGTTAAAATAAAGGTTAGAGTTAGGGTTAAGTTTAGTTTCATGCTAAGATCCCCAGATTATGGTTAGGCCTAAGGTTATGGTTAAGGTTAGAGTTGGGTTAAGGTTAATATTAGGGTCAAGGTTACGTTTAGGCTAATAGTAGCTCCCTATATTATGGTTAGGCTTAAGGTTAGGGTTAGGGTTAAGATTAATGTTAGGGTTAAGGTTAAGATTAAGGTTTGGGTTAAGATTAATGTTGGGGTCGAGGTTAGGTTTAGGCTAATAGTAGTTCCCTAGATTATGGTTAGTCTTAAGGTTAAGGTCAATGTTGAAGGTTAAAGTTAGGGTTAATATTAGGGCCAAGGGTTAAGGTTAGATTATGGTTAGGGTTAAGATAAAGGTTAAGGTTAGGGCTAAGGTCATGGTTAGGTTAGGCGTTAGGGTTAGGGTTAATGGATAATGAGATCAGACAAAAAAGGAGAGAAGAGAATAAACAGAATTGGGAAAAGAGGAGAGGAAATGATGGACAAGAACAGGTAAGAACAGAAGGCGAATGGAGAGAAGAGAAGAAGAAAATACTGGAAAGGAGAAAAGAGAGGAGAATAGGAGGAGAGAAAAAAGAGAATACGTTTGTAACAATAGTGAAAAGAATTGAAGAGAGGAGAAGAGGAGAGGAGAGGAAAGAAGAGAAGAGACGGGGAGAGAGGAGGAGAGGAGAGAAAAGAAGAGAATGATTTGAGTTTGTAACAATAGTGGATGTAGCAGCAGGAGAGAAGAGATGAAAGGGAGCTAATGTAGAAGAATCAATGAGATGTGCTCTCTCCCTCTCTCTCTCTCTCTCTCTCTCTCTCTCTCTCTCTCTGTATCTCTCTCTCTGTGCGTATGAACTCATTGCCCTGGTTCAGTCCTCCACACACACACACACACACACACACACACACACACACACACACACACACACACACCTGTCTCGTCTGGTGTGTGTGACAGTGTGGCTGACCTGGAAGTTCTCTGGTCTACATTATTAATCTGACAGGTATCTAATATCTTACAGAGCTTCAGGCTGACTTTCACATCCACTACAGACGCTGATACCCCCGCCACGTTCCCACATACAGCACCTCACGAAACCAAAGCCCCCCTTCAACTCTTCCATTTCAAGCCATTAGATATGAGACAATCCGCTTCCGTGAAGAAGGAGGACGTCAAAGTGGGAAAAAAGTTTCCTGTTAGAAAGTTGGGTTGGGTAGGGTGGGTTGTCCAAACAGCCGCTTGGAAGACCTGGTAGACCGCCAGCCCTCGCGTGTCTGTGTAAGACAATGCGGTTTTGTCTGTGAGCTTGATAAGACGAGTAGACCAGTTATGTAATAGTGAAGTTCCATTAGTGAAGCCCTGCGACCCCCCTGCTGTGAAGCACTCGCACACCAGCGTCTAACCATCACTCCATAATTCATAACCTCTTCTGCTCCTCTGGTCTTACACTCAACGCGCCGTCTCCTTCCAGGGTCTGTCTTGAGTTTAGTCTTCAGACACGTTGATATAAATGATGAAGAGGACAAACACAGTGACGAGCTGCAGGCGCTTTGACAGGACGGGGTTCGTGTGTGGTGGCTGGTTAATATGCAGACGCGAGCCAACACTATTAGAGCTCATCCCTCAGGCTGGTGGTCTGCATTCCATGTCAATCCGAGGGACTCGATGGTCCCACCGCAATTTCTTGAGACGCAGGATTAAATTTCAGTGTCATGTGCGAGAATTTTAGAATTAGACTAGAATTTAATCTAGTCTAGTGGGCACTAGTGCGCACATACACACACTAGGGAGCAGTGAGCACACTTGCCCAGAGTGGTGGGCAGTCCTTTCCACAGTACCCAGGCAGCAATTGGGGGTTAGTTGCAAGAAGAAAAGAGAAAATAACAGAAGTGTGGAAAAAGAGAGGAGATGAGAAGAAAGGATAGACGAGAAGAGAAGAGAATATAAGTGGTAGAGGAAAGGAGAGATGAAAGGAGAAGAGAATGGGAGAGGAGAGAAGTGAAGAGAATAAAAAAGGGGAGCGGAGAGAAAAGAGGGGATTGATTGGAGTTAAGGGCGTAAGGGTGGTGAATAGAGGAGAAGAGAAGAGGGGAGGAGAGGAGAAATGAGAGGAGAAGAAAAACCGCAGAGGAGAGAAAAAAGAAAAGGACGGTAGCGAATAGAGGAGAAAACAGAACGACAAGAGAAGAGATAAGAAGAGAAAATAAGTAGAGAGGAAAGGAGAGAAGAAAGGAGAAGAGAAGAAGGGAGGATGGAAAAGAAGAGAATTATTTGAGTTTGTAACAGTAATGAATAGATGAGAAGAGAAGAGGAGAGGAGTGAAGAGAGGAAAAAACAGGAGAGGAGAGAAAAGGAGAGAATGATTTAAGTTTGTTACAGTAGTAAAGAGAAGAGAAAAGAGAGGAGGGGAGAAAGGAAGAGGAGAGAAGTGAAGAGAATAAAAAGGGAGTGGAGAGAAAAGAAGAGAATGATTTGTAGCAGTAGTGAATAGAAAAGAGCAGAGTGAAGAGAGGAGGAGAGAATGGGAAAGGAGCGGAATGAAGAGAGGAGGAGAGAATGGGAAAGGAGCGGAATGAAGAGAGGAGGAGAGAATGGGAGAAGAGCAGAGTGAAGAGAGAAGGAGGGAATGGGAGAAGAAGCAGAGTAAAGAGAGGAGGAGAGAATGGGAAAGGAGCGGAGTGAAGAGAGGAGGAGAGAATGGGAGAAGAGCGGAGTGAAGAGAGGAGGAGAGAATGGGAAAGGAGCAGAGTGAAGAGGGGAGGAGAGAATGGGAAGGGAGCAGAGTGAAGAGAGGAGGAGAGAATGGGAGAAGAGCAGAGTGAAGAGAGGAGGAGAGAATGGGAAAGGAGGAGGAGAGAATGGGAGAAGAGCAGAGTGAAGAGAGAAGGAGGGAATGGGAAAGGAGCAGAGTGAAGAGAGAAGGAGGGAATGGGAAAGGAGGAGGAGAGAATGGGAGAAGAGCAGAGTGAAGAGAGAAGGAGGGAATGGGAAAGGAGCAGAGTGAGAGAGAAGGAGGGAATGGGAAAGGAGCAGAGTGAAGAGAGGAGGAGAGAATGGGAAAGGAGCGGAATGAAAAGAGGAGGAGAGAATGGGAAAGGAGCGGAATGAAGAGAGGAGGAGAGAATGGGAGAAGAGCAGAGTGAAGAGAGAAGGAGGGAATGGGAGAAGAGCAGAGTAAAGAGAGGAGGAGAGAATGGGAAAGGAGGAGGAGAGAATGGGAGAGAGCAGAGTGAAGAGGAGAAGGAGGGAATGGGAAAGAGCAGAGTGAAGAGAGAAGGAGGGAATGGGAAAAGAGCAGAGTGAAGAGAGAAGGAGGGAATGGGAAAGGAGCAGAGTGAAGAGAGAAGGAGGGAATGGGAAGGAGCAGAGGAAGAGAGAAGGAGGGAATGGGAAAGGAGCAGAGGGAAGAGAGAAGGATGGAATAGGAAAGGAGTAGAGGGAAGAGAGAAGGAGGGAATGGGAAAGGAGCAGAGGGAAGAGAGAAGGAGGGAATAGGAAAGGAGCAGAGTGAAGAGAGAAGGAGAGAATGGGAGAAGAGCAGAGGGAAGAGAGAAGGAGGGAATGGGAAAGGAGCAGAGTGAAGAGAGAAGGAGAGAATGGGAAAGGAGCAGAGTGAAGAGAGAAGGAGGGAATGGGAGAAGGGGAGAGTGAAGAGAGAAGGAAGGAATGGGAAAGGAGCAGAGTGAAGAGAGAAGGAGGGAATAGGAAAGGAGCAGAGTGAAGAGAGAAGGAGGGAATGGGAAAGGAGCAGAGTGAAGAGAGAAGGAGGGAATGGGAAAGGAGCAGAGTGAAGAGAGAAGGAGGGAATGGGAAAGGAGCAGAGTGAAGAGAGAAGGAGGGAATGGGAAAGGAGCAGAGGGAAGAGAGAAGGAGGGAATGGGAAAGGAGCAGAGGGAAGAGAGAAGGAGGGAATAGGAAAGGAGTAGAGGGAAGAGAGAAGGAGGGAATGGGAAAGGAGCAGAGGGAAGAGAGAAGGAGGGAATAGGAAAGGAGCAGAGTGAAGAGAGAAGGAGAGAATGGGAGAAGAGCAGAGTGAAGAGAGAAGGAGGGAATGTGAAAGGAGCAGAGTGAAGAGAGAAGGAGGGAATGGGAAAGGAGCAGAGTGAAGAGAGAAGGAGGGAATGGGAAAGGAGCAGAGTGAAGAGAGAAGGAGGGAATGGGAGAAGAGCAGAGTGAAGAGAGAAGGAGGGAATGGGAAAGGAGCAGAGTGAAGAGAGAAGGAGGGAATGGGAAAGGAGCAGAGTGAAGAGAGAAGGAGGGAATGGGAGAAGAGCAGAGTGAAGAGAGAAGGAGGGAATGGGAAAGGAGCAGAGTGAAGAGAGAAGGAGGGAATGGGAGAAGAGCAGAGTGAAGAGATAAGGAGGGAATGGGAAAGGAGCAGAGTGAAGAGAGAAGGAGGGAATGGGAAAAGAGCAGAGTGAAGAGAGAAGGAGGGAATGGGAAAGGAGCAGAGTGAAGAGAGAAGGAGGGAATGGGAAAGGAGCAGAGGGGAAGAGAGAAGGAGGGAATGGGAAAGGAGCAGAGGGAAGAGAGAAGGATGGAATAGGAAAGGAGTAGAGGGAAGAGAGAAGGAGGGAATGGGAAAGGAGCAGAGGGAAGAGAGAAGGAGGGAATAGGAAAGGAGCAGAGTGAAGAGAGAAGGAGAGAATGGGAGAAGAGCAGAGTGAAGAGAGAAGGAGGGAATGTGAAAGGAGCAGAGTGAAGAGAGGAGGAGAGAATGGGAAAGGAGCGGAGTGAAGAGAGGAGGAGAGAATGGGAGAAGAGCGGAGTGAAGAGAGGAGGAGAGAATAAGAAAGGAGCAGAGTGAAGAGAGGAGGAGAGAATGGGAAAGGAGCAGAGTGAAGAGAGGAGGAGAGAATGGGAGAAGAGCAGAGTGAAGAGAGGAGGAAAGAACGGGAAAGGAGGAGGAGAGAATGGGAGAAGAGCAGAGTGAAGAGAGAAGGAGGGAATGGGAGAAGAGCAGAGTGAAGAGAGAAGGAGGGAATGGGAAAGGAGCAGAGTGAAGAGAGAAGGAGGGAATGGGAAAGGAGCAGAGTGAAGAGAGGAGGAGAGAATGGGAAAGGAGCGGAATGAAGAGAGGAGGAGAGAATGGGAAAGGAGCGGAATGAAGAGAGGAGGAGAGAATGGGAGAAGAGCAGAGTGAAGAGAGAAGGAGGGAATGGGAGAAGAGCAGAGTAAAGAGAGGAGGAGAGAATGGGAAAGGAGCGGAGTGAAGAGAGGAGGAGAGAATGGGAGAAGAGCGGAGTGAAGAGAGGAGGAGAGAATGGGAAAGGAGCAGAGTGAAGAGGGGAGGAGAGAATGGGAAGGAGCAGAGTGAAGAGAGGAGGAGAGAATGGGAGAAGAGCAGAGTGAAGAGAGGAGGAGAGAATGGGAAAGGAGGAGGAGAGAATGGGAGAAGAGCAGAGTGAAGAGAGAAGGAGGGAATGGGAGAAGAGCAGAGTGAAGAGAGAAGGAGGGAATGGGAAAGGAGCAGAGTGAAGAGAGAAGGAGGGAATGGGAGAAGAGCAGAGTGAAGAGAGAAGGAGGGAATGGGAAAGGAGCAGAGTGAAGAGAGAAGGAGGGAATGGGAAAGGAGCAGAGGGAAGAGAGAAGGAGGGAATGGGAAAGGAGCAGAGTGAAGAGAGAAGGAGGGAATGGGAAAGGAGCAGAGTGAAGAGAGAAGGAGGGAATGGGAGAAGAGCAGAGTGAAGAGAGAAGGAGGGAATAGGAAAGGAGTAGAGGGAAGAGAGAAGGAGGGAATGGGAAAAGAGGAGAAGAATTTTTTTTAGAATGATGACACGTCAGGCCACATGATTCCGTTCCGCCTGATCTCACTGCTGTGACCTGCTGTTACACTCGCGCTGAACATTTCACCCCCGACCCTGAACTCCGCACACATGGGCAGCTCGTACAGCGCGGCGGAGATTCTCTTATTAGGTGCTGCGGGTGGCCGGTAAATTTAAACGATTGACCGTACGGGTGCAATCATCGAGCGCAGCTTTCCGATTTTCCTGCTTTTCAACATTCTGAAATGCTGAATGGAAGGTGGAAGGAGGCTGAAGTTCTTATCAGAATTTCCCGTTCCACCTTAAACGGTGCAACAGTCACATCCTAGTGCCATCCAAGGTGGACCAGGAGTTTAATTAAGAACTTCATCAAGATGAGCAACGTCCAAATATGCCTGGAGATCTCCACCCTCAAGATAGGAGAGCTTGATTGCTCATTTGTTCTACAGTTTCTCAATAGGTTGAATGTATAACTCTAAATGTAGGTATTGTATATAAACTGAGTTACAGTTTCTCATTATGTTGAATGCATAACTCTAAATGTAGGTATTGTATATAAACTGAGTTACAGTTTCTTATTAGGTTGAATGTATAACTCTAAATGTAGGTATTGTATATAAACTGAGTTACAGTTTCTTATTAGGTTGAATGTAGAACTCTAAATGTAGGTATTGTATATAAACTGAGTTACAGTTTCTTATTAGGTTGAATGTAGAACTCTAAATGTAGGTATTGTATATAAACTGAGTTACAGTTTCTTATTAGGTTGAATGTAGAACTCTAAATGTAGGTATTGTATATAAACTGAGTCTAAAGTTTCTCATTAGGTTGAATGTATAACTCTAAATGTAGGTATTGTATATAAACTGAGTCTACAGTTTCTTATTAGGTTGAATGTAGAACTCTAAATGTAGGTATTGTATATAAACTGCGGTACAGTTTCTTATTAGGTTGAATATATAACTCTAAATGTATTGTGATATAAACTGAGTCTAAAGTTTCTCATTAGGTTGAATGTATAACTCTAAATGTATTGTGATATAAACTGAGTCTACAGTTTCTCATTATGTTGAATGTATAACTAAATGTAGGTATTGTGATATAAACTGAGTCTACAGTTTCTCATTAGGTTGAATGTATAGCTCTAAATGTAGGTATTGTATATAAACTGAGTTACAGTTTCTCATTAAGTTGAATGTATAACTCTAAATGTAGGTATTGTGATATAAACTGAGTTACAGTTTCTCATTAAGTTGAATGTATAACTCTAAATGTAGGTATTGTGATATAAACTGAGTCTACAGTTTCTCATTATGTTGAATGTATAACTAAATGTAGGTATTGTGATATAAACTGAGTCTAAAGTTTCTCATTTGGTTGAATGTATAACTCTAAATGTAGGTATTGTGATATAAACTGAGTCTACAGTTTCTCATTAGGTTGGATGTATAACTCTAAATGTAGGTATTGTATATAAACTGAGTTACAGTTTCTTTTTAGGTTGAATGTATAACTCTTAATGTAGGTATTGTGATATAAACTGAGTCTACAGTTTCTCATTATGTTGAATGTATAACTCTTAATGTAGATATTGTGATATAAACTGAGTCTACAGTTTCTCATTATGTTGAATGTATAACTAAATGTAGGTATTGTGATATAAACTGAGTCTACAGTTTCTCATTAGGTTGAATGTATAACTCTAAATGTAGGTATTGTATATAAACTGAGTTACAGTTTCTTTTTAGGTTGAATGTATAACTCTAAATGTAGGTATTGTGATATAAACACCAAAATATGGTATTGTGATGTTATTCGTCATGAAAAAGATTACAGATTGTCAAATTGCCCACCCCTGTGATGTGGTGACAGGACTGTAATGAATGATTTCTCTTCAATCTGAATGTCTGAGCCGCTTTAAACTCTCATCTCTCACAGTGAAAATTACATTACAGAAATGATTTACTGATTCAAGACTTCCCCTTAAAGCCTCATGCATAGAAAGCGAGAGAGTGAGGGAGAGAAAGAGCGATATCACTAGATAAATAATGTTTTCTTTATTGTTATATGTATATTGCTGTTTTTTTAAGTGCTTTGACAATACAAAAGTACATTAGTCACATTAATGAAGCAAATATTAGATTCAAATTGAACTGAAAGAGAAAATGAGAGAAAGAGAAGAGCTAGAGAAGAGAGAGAAAGAGAGACGAAGAAAGAAAAAAGATTGGGAAATGAAAACGTCCGGGAGCAACAACAGCTCAGCCCCGGAGCAGCAGACCATGCACATTCACAGAGCGGGGTTGCAGAGTTCTGAAGCGTGCAGAGCGTAAAAATCACATATCCTCTTTTGCATCTTCCAAACTGCCTCTTAAAGCAACATTAGCACAAGAACTGAGCCTCAGGAGCTTCAAGCCTTGCAAGGCTGAGCAGCTGCACACAAGAACAAAGAGCAATATGTGCAATACCAAGTGTCGGCTGGAGTGGCGTAATGCACCACCACTGGAGCAGTGGAACTTTGTTCTCTAAAGGGACGAATCCCAGGAGTCTGGTGGAGGGGTGGGCGATATGGCCCTACAATAATATCACAATATTTCATGGTATTTTTGCGATAACGATACTCTTGGCGATATGACAAAACATTGAATTAAAAAAAATATTTCAAGAATACACTACTGTAACAAAATGAAAATTTAATTTTAATATTGCAAACTGAGATATTAAAAAATACAAGAATTTTCATCAGATTGTAAGAAGTCAATGATCCAGAATGTCACGATACTAAATAATGCACTCTAAATATCTCCATATATCCAGGACTAAAGTAAAATAAGATGTTTTGTCAAGATGTGCAACGTCCAGATATGCATGGAGATCTCCACACTTATGATAGGACAGCTTGATTGCTCATTTGTTCTACAGTTTCTCATTAGGTTGAATCTATAGCTCTAAATGTAGGTATTGTAATATAAATTGAGTCTACAGTTTCTCATTAGGTTAAATGTATAACTAAATGTAGGTATTGTATATAAACTGAGTTACAGTTTCTCATTAGGTTGAATGTATAACTCTAAATGTAGGTATTGTGATATAAACTGAGTTACAGTTTCTCATTAGGTTGAATCTATAGCTCTAAATGTAGGTATTGTAATATAAATTGAGTCTACAGTTTCTCATTAGGTTGAATGTATAACTCTAAATGTAGGTATTGTATACAAACTGAGTTCTATAGTTTCTCATTAGGTTGAATGTATTACTCTAAATGTAGGTATTGTGATATAAACTGAGTTACAGTTTCTCATTAGGTTGAATGTATAACTCTAAATGTAGGTATTGTAATATAAATTGAGTCTACAGTTTCTCATTAGGTTGAATGTATAACTCTAAATGTAGGTATTGTGATATAAACTGAGTTCTATAGTTTCTCATTAGGTTGAATATATTACTCTAAATGTAGGTATTGTGATATAAACTGAGTTCTATAGTTTCTCATTAGGTTGAATGTATTACTCTAAATGTAGGTATTGTGATATAAACTGAGTTACAGTTTCTCATTAGGTTTAATGTATAACAGCTGCACACAAGAACATGAGCAATATGTGCAATACCAAGCGTCGACTGGAGTGGCGTAATGCACCACCACTGGAGCAGTGGAACTGTGTTCTCTCAAGTGATGAATCCCAGGAGTGTAGGGGTGGGCGATATGGCCCTACAATAATATCACGGTATTTCATGGTATTTTTGCGATACCGATACTCTTGCCGATATATCAAAACTATTAAAAAAAAAAAAATCAAGAATACACTACTGCAACAAAATGAAAATTAAATGTCATTATTGTATACGATACGATATGGCACAACCCTAACCCTAAAAATATAAGAATTTTAATCAGATTGTAACAGAAGTCAATAATCCAGAATGTCACGATACTAAATAATGGACTCCAAATATTTCCATGTGTCCAGGACTGAAGTAAAGTGAATGATCCTGGACAGATAAAATCTGTCTCTAGTAGATAAATAATGGGAAATGAGAAAAGTGCCAAAAACAGTAAAAAAGTAGCACCATGATGTGAAAATTAGGGATGGGTGATATGACACGATATTTCAGGGTATAATAATGTTCACCATATTCAAAAATGTTGGCGATATTATTGTGTACGATACGATATGGCACACCCCTAGTCTGGTGTATGAATTTGGATTTGAGGAATGGCAGGAGAACGCTATCTACAGGAGTAGTTCCAATAGTAAAGTTTGGTGGAGGAGGGATAATCATCAAGAGCTGTTGTTTAGGATTCAGAGCTCAGGGTAATGGTACAGCTTACAAAGATATTTTACACAATTATATGGTGGGGTCTTGGCAAAGAAGGAGACACAGAACACATAGTGCTTAAAGTAAATGCTCTGTTATTGAACACAGCAGCAGTGGATGAACTACTACCCAGTGCTAGCATGGCCAAGCAGCAGTTCTAACCACACAACTCTACATGACTGTAGTCACCAACAGTGTTCTACTACCTCACAGCCCAGCATAGAGTACCATAAACAAAACTCCCAAGATGCTCTGCATGTCACAAATCTGCATGTCTACGCAAATGAGCCAGTAGCCAGACACTACACTGCTCCTGTTGAATGGTCAACCATCTTAGTGACCTACAAAAAATCCAGAAAGAGTCCATGCAGAGTCCCTGGGGCACACAGGCTCCCCCACCCTGCCTCTCTGTGGTACAGGCTTCAGAATACCCACTAACACATTAATCAAACATGCCACTGCACCACCAGTCCTCCCTCATGATTAAGTCCTCTCCTTTGGCTGGCGCATTCCTTGACTCCTTCCTTAATTCCTTGAGCTGGGATGGCGTGAAGGCTGGCCAGTGCAGTGACCAATGATCTACATGTGCTGTCGCAGCTCCTTTGGCAGCAGTGCACCCAGAATACCCCCCGTGCTAACACCTGCACACTGCCTTCTCAATTGCCGGGCTTGCCTGCCAAACCATCACACTTGGCAGCTCATAGCATCGCTGTGGGGCCATGGCCAACGCAAGCAAGCTGCCAGCTTGCTCTTTTAGAACACTCTTACCAGCTGCTGTCCAGGCATCCTCATTGTCACCCTCCCACCAGCATTGCTACTATTGTATCCATCCTCACTGAGCTGCTGCTTTTAAGGTTGTCCTCAAGCAGGGCTCATTCATTTTATCTCTTGGATTTAACTTTGTCTGCTGGAGGCGATCCCACTTCCGAGAAGCCCAAATCCCGAACAACAACCCCAGATTGTTATCCCTCCTCAACCAAACTTTGCTACTGATACAATTCCGGTGTCTCCTGGCTGTTTTCAAATGCAGATTCATCCATCAGGCTTCCAGACTCCTGGGATTCATCACTCCACAGTTCCACTGCTGGTGTCTTGGCAAAAGAGGAGACGCTGAAAACTCTTTAAGCAAATGCTCTTTTACTGAACATCCAAAACTGCTGACCTGGCTCCAGGGCTCCTGGCCACTCTGCCTGGCCAAGACTCCTGAGCAACTATGGCAGAACAACTAGTTAGTAGCAGGTTGCTAGAATATGCTTCCAACTTTCAGACCTTTTCTTTTTCAACCAGATCCATAAAGACCTGGTTTGATGGATTTGGTATGGAGGAACTTCAGAGGCCTGACCCCAACACCTCTGGACACCTCTGGGATGAGCTGGAGTGTTGGTTGTGATCTCACAAATGACAGAATGTGCACAAATTCCCAACAGACACGTGGCATAATCTTGTGAAAAGCCTTCCCAGAAGCCTTCCCAGGCTGTTGTACCTGCAAAGGAGGCACCTCCATATCAGTGCCCATAATTGTGCCCATTATTATGGAATAGGATGTTGCACCAGCGCATAGAGGTGATGATCACATGTTCACATACCTTTGGCCGTAAAGTATCAGACACCACTTTTGTTTATATCATTTTTAGTCTATACACAATATTTGCAGTGTAAGTGAGTCTTAGGCAGCCATGTGCATTGTATCAAACATGTTGAGACAGATTTAGTAGCTTTATATGCTATTTTGGCATTAAAATGATTATTAATTGTAATTATTTGGTATGAAAATTATTGTGATTTTGAAATTAAAAGTTTCTGTCACTATTTACCATATAGGTGTTATATCCCTGATGGTGGTGATGATGCTGGTGGCTCTGAGCACAACGTCAGCCAGACCGTTAAACCCTCTGAACCCCTTTTAGAGCTTGAGCTCTTATCAGCAGCTCCGGAGTCACATTCAGAGAGATTAGCGTGGGGTGGGGTGGGGGGGGGGGGGGGGGGTGTTTGTATCTGTACTGGCTTTAAAAGTGTGTTTGTATTTGTTAGTTTTTTGCGTTGCTGTAGTTTGTGTGTCTGCATAAGTACACTAACCATGAAACCCAACTTCTTTTTCAGCAATATCTGATATTTTCTGTAGTTCTGATTCTCTGTGTACTTTATTACCCTGTTTTTCAATGGCCACCACAAAGCAAGTATTATTTTGGGTGGTGGGTTGTTCTCAGCATTGCAGTAACACTGACGTGGTGGTGGTGTGTTAGTGTGGGAGTTTTTAAACACTGTGTCCACTCACTGTCCACTCTATTAGACACTCCTACCTTGCTGGTCCACCTTGTACGTATAGAGTCAGTGATTGCAAATCTTTTGTTCCTCTAGTCCTTCATCAGTGGTCACAGGATGTTGCTGTCTGGATAATTTTGGTTGGTAGACTATTCTTAACTTTGTTCCTCCCGCAAAGGGATGGGTAAATGACTGTGGGGGGAGCCAAATTAAGAATAACGTTAAGAAATGTCTGGAGGAGAAGGTAGTTCTTTAGTAAGAGGGACATCTGGAGGAGAAAGTAGTTCTTGAGTAGGAAAACATTTGGAGATGGAAGTTCATAAATAGAATAATGTCTGGCGGAGAAGGTAGTTCTTGAGTGGAGTGATGTCTGGAGGAGAAGGTAGTTCTTGAGTAGAAAAACATTTGGAGGAGATGGAAGTTCATAAATAGAATGATGTCTGGTGGAGAAGGTAGTTCTTGAGTAGAGTGATGTCTGGAGGAGAAGGTAGTTCTTGAGTAGAGTGATGTCTGGAGGAGAAGGTAGTTCTTGAGTAGAGTGATGTCTGGAGGAGAAGGTAGTTCTTGAGTAGGAAAACATTTGGAGGAGATGGAAATTCATAAATAGAATGATGTCTAGCGGAGAAGGTAGTTCTTGAGTAGAGTGATGTCTGGAGGAGAAGGTAGTTCTTGAGTAGAGTGATGTCTGGCAGAGAAGGTAGTTCTTGAGTAGAAGAACATGTGGAGGATGTTCACCTTCTTGAGTAGGAAAATATCTGCAGGAGAAGGTAGTTCATAAATAGAATGATGTCTGGAGGATAAGGTAGTTCTTGAGTCTTGAGTAGAAGGATGTCTGAAGGACGAGGTAATTGTTGAGTAAAAGGATGTCTGTAGGAGACGGTAGTTCTTGAGCAGAAGGATGTCTGTAGAAGAAGGTAGTTCTTGAATCTTGAGCAGATGGTTGTCTGGAAAAGAAAAAGGTAGTTCTTGAGTCTTGAGTAGAAGGATGTCTGGAGGTGGAGGTAGTTGTTGAGTAAAAGCACGTCTGAAAGAGAGGGCAGTTCATGAGTAGAAGAAGATTTGGAGGAGAAAGTAGTTCTTGAGTGGAAGGATGTCTGAAGAAGAAGGTAACTGTTGAGTAAAAGGGCATCTGGAGAAGAAGGTAGTTCTTGAGTAGAAGGATGTCTGGAGGAGAGGGCAGTTCTTGAGTAGAAAAAGATTTGGAGGTGAAGGTAGTTTTTGAGTAGGAAAACATCTGGAGGAGAAGGTAGTTCATAAATAGAATGATGTCTGGAGGATAAGGTAGTTTTTGAGTCTTGAGTAGAAGGATGTCTAGAGAATAAGGTAGTTCTGGAGGAGAAGGTAGTTCTTGAGTAGAAGGATGTGTAAAGAAAAGGGTAACTGTTGAGTAAAAGGGCATCTGGAGAAGAAGGTAGTTCTTGAGTAGAAGCATGTCTGGAGGAGAGGGCAGTTTAAAAGTAGAAAAAACACCTGGAGGAAAAGGTAGTTCTTGAGTAGAAGAACATCTGGAGGAAAAGGTATTTCTTGAGTAGAAGGACGTCTGAAGGAGAAAGTAGTTTTTGAGAAGGAAAACATCTGCAGGAGAAGGTAGTTCATAAACAGAATGATGTCTGGAGGATAAGGTAGTCCTTGAGGCTTGAGTAGAAGGACATCTGGAGAAGAAGGTACTTTTTGAGTCTTGAGTAGAAGGATGTCTAGAGGAAAAGGTAGTTCTGGAGGAGAAGGTAGTTGTTGAGTAAAAGGCAGTCTGGAGGAGGAGGTACTTCTTGGGTAGAGTGATGTCTGGAGGAGAATGTAGTTCTTAAGCAGAAGGATGTCTGGAGGAGAAGGTAGTTCTTGAGTAGAGTGAGGTCTGGAGGAGAAGGTAGTTCTTAAGCAGAAGGATGTCTGGAGGAGAACTTAGTTCTTGAATAGAGTGATGTCTGGAGGAGAAGGTAGTTCTTAAGCAGAAGGATGTCTGGAGGAGAAGGTAGTTCTTGAGTAGAAGGATGTCTGAAGAAGAAGGTAACTGTTGAGTAAAAGGGCATCTGGAGAAGAAGGTAGTTCTTGAGTAGAAGGATGTCTGGAGGAGAGGGCAGTTCTTGAGTAGAAAAAGATTTGGAGGTGAAGGTAGTTTTTGAGTAGGAAAACATCTGGAGGAGAAGCTAGTTCATAAATAGAATAATGTCTGGAGGATAAGGTAGTTCTTGAGGCTTGAGTAGTAGGACATCTGGAGGAGAAGGTAGTTTTTGAGTCTTGAGTAGAAGGATGTCTAGAGGAAAAGGTAGTTCTGGAGGAGAATGTAGTTCTTAAGTAGATGGATGTGTGGAGGAGAAGGTAACTGTTGAGTAAAAGGGCTTTTGGAGAAGGTAGTTCTTGAGTAGAAGAACATCTGGAGGAAAAGGTAGTTCTTCAGTAGAAGGACATCTAGAGAGGAAGGTAATTCTTGAGTAGAAGGACATCTGGAGGAGAAGGTAGTTCTTGAGTTTTGAGTAGAAGGATGTCTAGAGGAAAAGGTAGTTCTGGAGGAGGAGGTAGTTGTTGAGTAAAATGCAGTCTGAAGGAGGAGGTAGTTCTGGAGTAGAGAAAGGTATGGAGGAGAAGGTAGTTCTTAAGCAGAAGAATGTCTGGAGGAGGAGGTAGTTCTTGAGTAGAGTGATGTCTGGTGGAGAAGGTAATTCTTAAGCAGAAGGATGTCTGGAGGAGAAGGTAGTTCTTAAGCAGAAGGATATCTGGAGGAGAAAGTAGTTCTTGGGTAGAAGAACATGTGGAGAATGTTCATCTGTATCAAAGTTACAGAGTCTCTGTTTGTATATTTCTCTTGCAGTGTTCTCTGAACTAGTGCAGTATGGGGTTAGAATATTAGACCACAACCTGAAGAGTTCCAACAAGTCTGATCAGCATTTTTAGACCGTATCTTATTACATTTCTATATTGTTTCTCATTCAAACTGGAAAAATAATATGAGACTCAGTTTTAGTATAAAAAAATCTGCTGTATATATACTATTGTGTTCTCTGGGATTTATAATATAATATATTATCACTGCACAGCACACACAGCCTCCCTGGAGAAGCAGCAGACGCAGCAGTAGCAGCTAGGGAACTAGTGAAAGAGGGATAGAGGCAGGAGATGAGGGAATAACTCAGTGTTGGAACGCTACCCAGCTGCTCTCGCTCATCTAATCACTCCTTCTGAGCTTCGCTATGAACTCGCAAACAGTTCAGCTCCCGAAACAACAACAGCAAACAACAAAAGAACTTCAAAACATGGAGTCTAATTCATATTCATGCTTCAAAAGCTAGATTATTAGCCCACTTTCCTTTGTTGCCTTTTCAATCCCGGATCTCTTTTCGCATTCGCCGATGATTCCTTACCTCAGAAAGGATCAGAATGTAGAGAGGGTTGCGCGATGGTGTTTGTGTGCGCACACAGGCCATAATGCAACCTTTAATCTCGATTCAGCAGAGAGCTCGAGTGTCTGGCAGCTTCTGATTTCAATGCACCTGCTCCTGATGCCTGGGACGTCTTGACGTAAACACTCCAGCAAACACTGAAGTCTAGACACCAAAGCTTCTCATTTTTCGGAAAGTTTCAGAACATCACAGCCAGTTTCGATGAATCACATTGCAGACGCAGATTAAATGGCCGTTCAGCGGCCTGGCTTGGCTTGTTTACGCCAGCAGGAGCTCCTGATTTGCAGGAAAGGAAAGAACTATAGATGCTACAGGTTCAAGGACTACAGGAGGTTTCGCAAATGCTAAACGCGTCCAATGCTTCAAGAGGTGCTGGAGAGATGTTATATGAACTTTGAGAGCGATAGAGATATTAAAGTTTTTAAGAACTTCAGAAGGAGGTTTGGCTCAGGAACTTCAACAGGTCCGCAAATGCGAAAGCTTCAAGAGCTTCAAAGGGGCTGGAGATAAAGCTAAAGATTCCGTAACTTGAAAATGGCTGGATATGCAAAGTGCTTAAAGAGGCCTAGAAAGGCAAATGTCTAGAGAACTTTGAGAGGGACAGAGATGCTACAGATACAGGAAGATCAAGAGGGCTGAAGACACCAGTTTCTGGCACCCTGAGAGAGCTAAGAAATCTAAAGCTTTAAAAGCATCCCTAAAGCTGAGGGACTGAAATGCTAAGGCTTCAAGAAGCTCAAGAAGACTGGATAAGCTAAAGTATCAAGAGAAGGTAGCAGAGACTAATAGCTCCAGCTAAGAGGGCTTCAATAACATAATTAGGTCTGGAACTGCACAAGTTTAGAGAGGGTGGTGATGTGAAAGGTTTAGGAAGATCAAAAGCATTGACGACAACAAAGCTTCTTGTGCTTTGGAAGAGTTAGAAATACAAAGTCTTGAAAACATTGATAAAGCTGAAGGACTAAGATATAAAGGCTTTACAAACCTCAAGAAGACTGGAAATGCCAAAGCTTCAGGAGCTTAAGGAAGACTGAAGATGCTAAAGCTTAAGGAATGTAAAGAAGACTGGAGATGATAAAGCTTTAGGAATGTAAAAAACATTGGTGATGCTAAAGCCTATCAGCAACTTGAAGATGCTAAAAGCTTCAATAACTTGAAACAGGCTGGAGATAAAGGTAAAAGAACTTGGCTTGAAAACCTGAACATTCAGTGAGGATTGGAGATGCTAAATCTTCAAAAACTTCAATGAAACTGATAGATTAAGGTACAAACTCTTAGAATGTAATAGGACTAGAGATAACATCAAGAAAGCTGGAGATGCTAAACTAGTAGCAAGTGGAAGATAGCTATACCGTAGAAGCATGGAAATGCAAAAATTTTAAGAACTTTAAAAGCAATTAAGATGCAAAGACTTCAAGAAGAAGACTGAAGAAGCTAAAGGGTCAAGAAGTTCGAGAAGGTAGCAAATACAAAATCCTAGAGGGCTGGAGATGTTGGTGATGTTTGGGAAGACCACAAGGGTTGAGGACAACAAAGCTTCTAGTGCCTTGACAAAGTTGGGAATACCTTAATAAGCCTGAAGGGTTGAGATATTCAATCTCAAAAGGACTGGAAATGATCAAGTCTCAGAAACTTAAAGAGAACCGGAGATAATAAAGCTAAAAGATGTTGACGGAAGATTCTAAAGCTTAAGGTACTTCAAGAAAGCTGGGGCTGATTAAGTATCAGCAAGATTGAAGATGGTTAAAAAAAGATTAAAACTTACAGAAATTGATGGTAAAGAGATGGTAAAGCTTTAAGAGCGATGGAGATGCTAAAGAAAGCCTCAGAAAGATCAAGATGGCTGAAGACACCAAAGCCTGTAGTATCTTGCGAGAGTTGAAAATATTAAAACTTTGAAAACATAAATAAACCTGAAGGATTGAGATACTAAGCCTTTAAGAACGTAAAGAAGGCTGGAGATACTAAAGCTTCAAGAACTTCAAGAAAGCTTGACATATGCCTAAAGTGGCAACCTGAAGATGGCTGGATATGCTGAAAGCTTCAGTCTCTTTGAGGGCTTGAATGTATAAGGGCTGGTGATGTAAAAGGTTCAGGAAGATCAAGAATTTCAAGAACGCAGAAAAGATTAAGTCCTCAATAGCTTCAAGAGGGCTGGAGAGTAACAGCTGAATGTGCCGCCACCTGTCTTTAAAAGGGTTCAACTTATGTTCCCACTCTGATGCTTTCAGGTGCTGCTGTTTTAACGTGATCTTCCCTCCTCCCCACCACAACCAGTTTGGTCCCAGTCCTGAAGTCGAGGGAGTAGGCTTCGCCCCTGCTGTCCATATCCAGCAGTACCTGTGAAGGTCTGCACGCTTAAAGACCTAAGTCTAGAACTGGGCCTATGCCAAAGACTTTTTCTTTATGTCTTACAATAACTAAACTTCAGGTTGTACAGCTTATTAAAGATAAAATCTTGTTTTCCATCCCTTTACTTGTTGAGTCTTTCTGGCTGAACTGAGATACTAAGGTTTCCAGAACATAAAGAGGACTGGAGATGCTTAAGCTTCAACTATTTCTAGGGGGTGCAGATACCTTAAACATAAGATACCAAGTCCTCAATAGCTCTAGGATGGCTTAGGATGCTAAGATGCTGGATATACTAAAACCTTCAAGAACCACAAGAGGACTGAAAATACTAATGTTTCAAGAATTCAAAAGCACTATAGATTATAAAACTAAAAGAACTTAACTGAGAAGGTTAAAGCTTCAGTGACTATGAGAGGACTGGAGATGTTTCAGCAACCCAAAGACAGCTGGATACGCTGAAAGCACAAAGGTTTAGAGAACGTTGAGAGGGTTAAAGATGCAAAAAGATTCTCGAAGATTAAAAGGGCTGGACACGCCAAAGCCTCTAGTACCTTGGGAAAGCTGGGAACACTAAGGTTTTAAAGGCTAAACACCACTTATGGACACCCCTGGTGATTTCACATTGTTTTAGATACTGAAAATATATAAACATGACTTAAGTTGCTTTAAAATAAACAAATGTAATTAAATTGACAGAAAAACCTGAGCTCGCTACGGACATTCCTGAATGCTACTGTGTGACATCACTGGTGGACAACAGTGAACAGCGCGGCGGTACAACAGCACTATGACTGACTGGGACTGAGAATGTTCCGGCACTGCTTCTTCAGATTCTGATGATATTTCTGAATTTAAATCTGAAAGAGCTGTATTGTAGAAATAGACCACCATATCACTTAGTCCTGAGACTTTTAGACCACCATATCACTTAGTCCTGATACTTTTAGACCACCATATCACTTAGTCCTGAGAATTTTAGACCACCATATCACTTAGTCCTGATACTTTTAGACCACCATATCACTTAGTCCTGATACTTTTAGTCAAACCACACCCACAACAGCAGCTCATCCTGAGTGTAAACAGTATCTAGCTAAATAGCCAACAGTAGTCATGACAACGACCTAGCAACCAGCTAAACTCATATATAGAGGTACAGTTATTGTAGTAAATATGATTAAAGTGAACTCGCTCTCATACGACTCTATTAATCTTTATAACTCAGCTACGTTAGCTTAGCATAACTTGAACCACCAAACTTAGCCAGTGAAGCTAATGTTAGCTAACATCAGTTAAAGCAGGCTCAGTAACTGAGCTTACCTGGTTTACCTCCACGTACACGGAGGCTCTTAAACTCCTCTCGCTGGTTTCCTACACGCCCATATTGTTGAGCAGCGTCAGACTTAAGATCCAGTCGTCGTGTAAGCCTACGTCCCATAGTGATAATCTTCAGACTGAAATGATCTACAGATGACGGAGTGAGAGGACGCTCCCTTACAATGTGTCTGTTTAAAGTTGACAGGTTTAGTCCACTTTCTGGATATTTGGGGGTCTTTGGGTCGTTTGTGTTCGGGGGGGTCCGCTGTACATCCAATCACTGCAGCCAAAAACAGCAAGACCTTTCTGTCATTGTGTATTACTGTAAGTGCGTCTTCTAGCGTTGTTGTCCACCATCTACATCACACACATAAGACTTACAGCAGTTTCTGAACAGTGGGCGGAGCTAAACAGTCTTTTAAGCCGTATTTCTTGACTTTGTAAAAGAATAAAACGTTTTCTGACTTTTAATAATTACAAGTTAGGATCTCAGACTCAGACATTTTCATATTAAGCTGGTGCTTAGTGGTGCTTCCAGAACTTCAAGGGGGCTGGAAAAGCAAGAACATTGAGAAGCCTGGAGATGCTATAGCAGCAAGAACTTTGCTCCTGGTCATTGTAAGGAAGAGAGGGATACTATAGAGCCGGGGTCACTAATAGGCGGACGGCGGTCCGGACCCAGACGTTGTCCAATGCGGACCCAAACTGATAAACTACTGAGAATGATGAATTTTGAATTTTGACTGTGTTTATTTTAAGAGGTGGAGCTTTTCTAGTCTTTACGGTATACGGGCTTTACGGCGCAGTGAACTCAGAGACCAATCGCGTGCGCTGTAAGATCACCGAAGGCAGTCGGAGACTAAAGCGAGTCAGAAAGAATAACGAGCTCTAAAAACAGAAACGTTAACAGTGAAGACTGAGTGTTTAACAGGAACAGTTCTGGAATGGACCTGCTCGTCTAGTTTTGGAGAACACCAAATTTAAATTTAAACAGTAAATATACTGAAATATACTGAACGGTATGTGTGATGTGTTGGTGTTTCAGTAGCTGATGGTATAAGCAGTTGATACTAGACTACTTCAGTAAACAGGATACACCCCTGAATCAGAACACACGTTAGAGATGATGATGGTCCGGACCTTGGCCTGAGGGAATCTCCTCTAACTGGACCTTACTGAACTCTAATTAAACACCTCTGCTATAGAGTTCCTTTGAAACGAAGAAAACCGAAAAAAAGGATTCATGGATATTTTCCAACCTGGCCTGCTGCAGTCTGTTTGGAAGAGTGTATAATGGCCCATTACGTGTGAGTTCGATATGTTTGGGGAACAATAACTCAGACGAGCCTGCGAGAGCTAAATGAGTCGTGGAAAGGGGTGATAAACGCTGTCGGAACTTTGCTGTCAGGAAGTCGGAGCAAGTCCATCCCCAGTGGCTGAAGTTTCATCGTTCAGGGGCACCGGCAGGCAGATAGACCATAATAACCTTGTCATAGCTGAGGAAGATACAGAGGTCACAGAGGAGCTCGCACGCACTTAGGCAAGGCCAGAGATGTGGAGCGGTAGATTAGGCAGCGGGAGAGAGAGAGAGAGAGAGAGAGAGAGACAGAGAGAAAGAGAGGTGATCTGTCTATCAGTAGCCCGAGAAGCTCCGGAAGCAGAAGTTCAGGACACAGAAACACAGATTGAGGTCAATGAAGAGTAAGTGTCCACTGGTCAGACACAGATGTACTTCACAAAAACCAAGACCGGCCGCTTCACTGCAGTGACACTGATGAATTGAGTGTGTGTGTCGCGCTGGTGTGAGTGGATCAGACACAGCAGTGCTGCTGCTGCTGGAGGGTTCAAACACCTCAGTGTCAATGCTGGACTGAGAGTAGTCCTGTGGGTGGCGTCTTGAGTCCAGGACTAGAGAAACACAAACTGTGCAGCAGCAGATGAGCTACTGTCTCTGACTTTGCATCTACAAGGTGGACCAGCAATTAGTAGGAGTGTCTAATAGAGTGGACAGTGAGTGGACACAGTGTTTAAACACTCCAGCACAACACAGCCTAACACACCACCACTATCACTACGTCATCGCCACTGCACTGCTGAGAAGGACCGGCAAGTAGTAGGAGTATCTACTGGAATGGACAGTGAGAGGACAACTCCAGCAGCAGCACTGTGCTGAGAATGACCCACCACCCAGTTGATACCTGCTTAGTGATGGTACTGTAGGGGTCCTGATCATTGAAGAAGTATACAGAGAAACAGATGGACTACAGTCTGTACTTGTAGCTGATACAGTGAGGGTAGATGAAAGGAGGTGGACTTAATGAAGTGGCCGCTCGGTGCGTAGGGGCGGGATTACCAGGCTTTAATTCCCGACAGTCTATGGACACTTGGCCCTGGCCAGCTGAGCAGCTTATCTTCCATGCAAATGAGCACAGGTGCAACAAATTAGCAGCCCAGTATAACCAGAACTAGCTCATGTGCTTTTCGTGTGAAAGCCTCTGTCAACCGAGAAGCAAATGTAGCTACTTGGATCAAAATAGTGACTTAGTTTCTAAAGATTGCAACCTAGTAACAAATAAAGGCAATACGTGCAGATAAATGATGGGCGTGTCTGAAATGATCCACTCGTTAACTCGTTCCCTGTTCACTATATAGACTGCCCCTTACAGAAAATAAGTATACTTAAAGTTAATTTTATTAAATATACTTGAGTAAAATTTAAGTATATTTTCCAGGTATACTTTATGTAGTTACTATACTAATATCATTGTACTAGTAGTACACTTGTATATGTACTATTTTAATACTTCTTGGGACTAAATTGGCCCACTTTTTAGTTCATGAAAGTATACTTTTATGTACATTTTAAGTGTAAGAGTAGTACATTTCAAGTACACAGCTAGTTTACAGCTTTCGTGCTGCATCTATACTAAAAGTAAATGTTAGTATACTAGTTTGTTAATTAATCTTCAAAAGTATACGTGTACGTTTTTTTTTTAAGTGAACTTATGATAAAACTTTAAATTATATGACTAGGTTTAAGGGTATTTTCTACTTTAACTTTCATTTACTTACTAGTGGACACACATACAATTAACAAGACATACTAAGATTAAGAAACATATTTGTATCTTTATAAATCTTTATAAATGAAATTTCCAAATAAGTATTGTACTGGATGCCTTTTTGTGCAGGACAAGAATACTTACTTATACTTTTCTTAAGTATATCGCAGGCTGAATATACTTAGACTGTTCCATATACTTGTCAGTATAACCCAAGCATACTTAAGTATAACTCTGTTTAGAATATCACTAAGAAGTACATAAAAAGTAAACTGAAAGCATACTCACTTATTTTTAGTTTAGAAGAAGTAAACTAATGGCACACTTGAATAAACTTCTTTTTTGTTAGGGGCTCTATGTAGAACACTATATGAGGGAGCAGTGAAGGAGTAGAGGAAATTGGGACGACGAACTTTCCAAAGAAACTGCTATGCATTGTGGGGTGTCATCCTGTAAGCAGTGTACACCGGTTGTCCACTAGTTTTATAGTGCATTGTGGGTAACAATATAGTGAACTATATAAGGAATCTAATTGTCCACACTGACACCCTGAGTAGAACACTAAATGGTAACTAGGGTGCGATTTTAGACACACCCGATGTGATTATATATATATTATATATATATTATATATATATATATATATATATATATATATATATATATGTAACCATAACTTTATACGTCAGAATCATTATTTAGGGACAAACGTAAGAAATGTTCGGCTAAACGTGGGTGGGCAGTCTAGTTCCTTGTGAAGTTGGAACTTAAAGTAGTGGGCACTGGTGTGCTCGTCAGCTCAGGATACCAATTTGCTAGCTATCATTGTATTCTGGATGTTTAAAAGAGCATCAACTAGAGGAACGTGGGAAGGTGGGGTTTAGAGGGTCCTACCTTCTCATATTTCACCGCAATCTAGGACCAGAAGTTTAACTCTTGTTCTGCTTCTCTTTATATCACTTCTTTTATTTGCTTCTGAATGTGGTTTCTTGCCAGGAGCTTCAGCCTTTACTGCATTTACTCTTCCTCTCATTGGCTGCCTGTCCTTAAATGATCTAACTGGGAGCAGCACCTTCGACATGATTGGAAAGAGGTTAGAATACGCCATCAGAGCAGCAGCACTACTTCCTCATCCTCGTTTGTTGGACTGAGTGCATTGCACTCACAAAGTGGTACAAAATTGTGCAAAAGTATTTTTGGGAACATTGAGGTCAGTGTGTTTATTTAACCCTTTCCAAGCTTCTCCTTGTGGAAACAACCCAGTATTATTTATAGTTCTCATCTAATACCTGCTTTGACTGCTCAGTACTTCATTAAGCTAAATCAAGATTTGCTGCTGAAGAAACTGAATACATTCATACAATGTCTGGGGCGTCCAGGAGAAATCTGGAACTACACTTTGTTCTTCAAACTGGAGCTCCATATATCATCTACGTGTCAGTGTTAGGTTACCTGTACACAGGTATGTGAAAGTAGTGTTAGACAGTTTACCTGTACACAGATAGGTAAAGGTAGTGTTACAATTTACCTGTACACAGGTAGGTGAAAGTAGTGTTACAGTTTACCTGTACACAGGTAGGTGAAGGTTGTGTTACAGTTTACCTGTACACAGGTAGGTGAAGGTTGTGTTACAGTTTACCTGTACACAGGTAGGTGAAGGTAGTGTTACAGTTTACCTGTACACAGGTAGGTGAAGGTTGTGTTACAGTTTACCTGTACACAGGTAGGTGAAGGTTGTGTTACAGTTTACCTGTACACAGGTAGGTGAAGGTTGTGTTACAGTTTACCTGTACACAGGTAGGTGAAGGTAGTGTTACAGTTTACCTGTACACAGGTAGGTGAAGGTTGTGTTACAGTTTACCTGTACACAGGTAGGTAAAGGTTGTGTTACAGTTTACCTGTACACAGGTAGGTGAAGGTTGTGTTACAGTTTACCTGTACACAGGTGGGTGAAAGTAGTGTTACAGTTTACCTGTACACAGGTAGGTGAATGTAGTGTTAGACAGTTTATCTGTACACAGGTAGGTGAAGGTTGTGTTACAGTTTACATGTACACAGGTAGGTGAAAGTAGTGTTACAGTTTACCTGTACACAGGTAGGTGAAAGTAGTGCTACAGTTTACATGTACACAGGTAGGTGAATGTAGTGTTACAGTTTACCTGTACACAGGTAGGTGAAAGTAGTGTTACAATTTACCTGTACACAGGTAGGTGAAAGTAGTGCTACAGTTTACATGTACACAGGTAGGTGAAGGTTGTGTTACAGTTTACATGTACACAGGTAGGTGAAGGTTGTGTTACAGTTTACATGTACACAGGTAGGTGAAGGTTGTGTTACAGTTTACCTGTACACAGGTAGGTGAAAGTAGTGCTACAGTTTACATGTACACAGGTAGGTGAAGGTAGTGTTACAGTTTACCTGTACACAGGTAGGTGAAAGTAGTGCTACAGTTTACATGTACACAGGTAGGTGAAGGTAGTGTTACAGTTTACATGTACACAGGTAGGTGAAGGTAGTGTTACAGTTTACATGTACACAGGTAGGTGAAGGTAGTGTTACAGTTTACCTGTACACAGGTAGGTGAAAGTAGTGCTACAGTTTACATGTACACAGGTAGGTGAATGTAGTGTTACAGTTTACCTGTACACAGGTAGGTGAAAGTAGTGTTACAGTTTACCTGTACACAGGTAGGTGAAAGTAGTGCTACAGTTTACATGTACACAGGTAGGTGAAAGTAGTGTTACAGTTTACCTGTACACAGGTAGGTGAAAGTAGTGCTACAGTTTACATGTACACAGGTAGGTGAAGGTAGTGTTACAGTTTACATGTACACAGGTAGGTGAAGGTAGTGTTAGACAGATTTTATTTACTAAGCAAATAACCTGTGATAATTTTGAGAAAGATTTGGCCTTAAAATCCATTCACAGTGGAGGGATACATGCAGAGCGCTGTGAGGCAAAATAGTCCCCAAAGAAAATGTATTATTTTCAGATTTTCCAGATTTTAGATTCCACAACATTCATATAAACACTCAGAGGACATGTGCAGGTTCACTGGTGGGTTTGATAGTAAATAAAATGTAGATTAATATAATTAATATTGATATAATAATTTAACTAGAAGATCTTATTGGTGCAGTAATACGTAGATGTGTGGTTGTAAGGAGGCAGTGAGTGTACCTATAGCTTGAAACTTAAAACGTCTTGGAATGTGTTTAACACTGACCCACCGAAAAAGTACTGAAGCTGGAACCGAGCCTACATATGACATCACTCGACATCACTTCCTGTCCGGAGCCTGGTGCTGATGCGGAGCTGAGTTTGGAGATATAAAAGTCCTGCTTGTTTGATAATTTATCTGTGATTGGTTGTTATTTTTCCTGCAGTGAGTCTCGGAATCTGACACACGGTGGTACTCACACAGACGGTCCTCAGCAGGAGGAAGTCGGCGTTTGACAGAATTCATTTGCATTTAAATCAGAGGGAAAGAAATCTCCAGATAAAAGAATAAATAAACACCACGCCGTAATATCAGCCACAACACCGAGCCTACCTCCCAATCAAAACCTGCCTGCCCTCAGAAAGACCACCGATCAGCTCACCTTCTCTCTCACTCTCTCTCTCACTCTCTCTCTCTCTCACTCTCACCTTTTCTCTATCTCTCACTCTCATCTTCCCTCTCTCTCTCACCTTCTCTCTATCTCTCACTCTCATCTTCCCTCTCTCTTTCTCTCTCTCTCTCTCTCTCTCACCTTCTCTCTCTCTCACTCTCTCCTTCTCTCTCTCTCTCTCTCTCTCTCACTCTCTCACTCACTCTCTCTCTTTCACATTCTCTCTTTCTCACTCTCTCACCTTCTCTCTCTCTCTCTCTCTCTCTCTCTCTCTCTCTCTCACACACACACCTTTTCTCTCTCTTTTTCTCCCTCTCTCCCACTATTTCTCACTCCTTCTCTCTCTTTCTCACTCTCTGACCTTCGCTCTCTTTCACTCTCTCGCCTTCTCTCCCTCTCTCTCACTCTCACCTTCTTTCTCTCTCTCTCTCACTCTCTCTGTCACTCACCTTCTCTCTCTCACTCTCTCTTCTCACTCTCTCATCTTCTCTCTCTCTTTCTCACTCTCTCCCACTATTTCTCACTCCTGCTCTCTCTTTCTCACTCTCATCTTCGCTCTCTTTCACTCTCTCACCTTCTCTCTCTCACTCTCACTTACTATTTCTCACTCTCACCTTCTCTCTCTCTCTCTCTCTCTCACTCTCACCTCTCTCTGTCTCTCACCTTCTCTCTCTGACTCTCTCTCACTCTCTCTCACTCTCACCTTCTCTCTCTCTCACTCTCACTCACTCTCTCCTTCTCTCTCTCTCTCTCTCTTTCTCACCCTCTCTCTTTTTTCCTGCACATCCTGTATCTGTTTATTCTTGCTCTTTTTTTCTTTTTTTCTCTGTTTCTCTTTCATCTGTCTGTTCATGTCTTTGCTCTCCTTCACATTCGTTCCTCTCCTGCTGTCTTTCTTTCTCTCTGTTTTTTTTATATTAAATCATTTTTGCTCTCTTTTTCTTCCTCTCCTCCTTGTTTTTTCTTCTCCCTTTTCTTTTACCTTCATTTATTCTCCCCTTATTCTTTGTCTTCTGTCTCTCTTTCTTTTATTTTTCCTTTCTCTCTGTTTTCTTTCACCTTCAATCTTTCATTTTTTTGTCTGACTGTGTCTCTTTTCTTTCTCTTTCTCTCACTCTTTCTTTTTTTTCCTCCATCTTTCTCCCTTTCTGGATCTCTCGCTTTTTCAGGTTCTCTGTTTTTATCTCTCGCTGTCTGCCGCTCTCTCTTCTTTCTTGTTCTCTTTCTCTGTATCTCTATCACTTTCTCTTTCACACATATGCGTCTTTCTTTCTTCCTTCACCCTTCCTGTCTTTCTTCTATCTTTTCCCCATCATTCTTTATGCTTTCTTTGTGATCTTCCTTTCTCTTTCTTTCTCATTGTTCTCTTTCACCTCTCCTGTGCTCTCCTTTTTTGTATTGTTTTTACTCTCCATTCTCTCAAGAGAGATAGAAGGGAAAGATGTAGAAGAGAGGGGGAGAGAAAGAGAGGTGGGGGCACTACAGAAAAGAATATATATATGGTTTGCTTTAAAGGTACTCCAATAGAAAAGAAAGAAAAGAAAAGAAGAGTAGAGAGGAGAGAGAAATAGAGAGACAGAGGGAGAACACAGAAAAGGAATGCATGTAGAGTGTTGGTGTTGATGGACTACAGGAAAAAAGAAAGTGGTGAGAGAGAGAAGGGAAAAGGGAGAGAAAGAAATAGAGAGAGAGAATGGATAGAGATAGAAGAAAGAACATTAGATGAAATATGCTGATGTAGATTGTTGGATGGATTGCACAAGAGAAGAAGGACAGAACGAGTGAGGCGGAGGTGAAAGATACAGAGTCAAGCAGAGAGGAAATAAGGAGAGAGATAGATCATGAAAGGTAGAAGAGAAGAAAGAGAGCAATGGAGGGATGAGAGAGGGTAAAAGAGAGAGTGAAAATGGAAAGGAGAAAGAGAAAGTAGTGGATGTTGAGTGTTGGAGCAGATGGAAGGAAGTAGAAAAAGAAAAAAAAGAGAAAGAGAGATGGAGAGAGAGAGAGGTCAAAATGGAGGGAAAGAGTTAGATAGAGTGATGGCGAGGGAGCTGTGTGACACAGATGCAAAGAGACAGATGACAAGAAAAAGGAGCGAGCAAACGAGAGGAAAGCCATAAACGCTGCACTGAGGACATCAGACAGAAACAGAGCCGAGAGAGGGAGAGAGGGAGAGAGGGAGAGGGAGAGAGAAAGAGGGAGAGAGGGAGAGAGAGAGAGAGAGGGAGAGGGAGAGAGAAAGAGAGAAAGAGAGAGAGAGGGAGAGAGAGACAGAGAGAGAGAGTGAGAGGGAGAGAGGGAGAGGGGGGTGAGAGTGAGAGAGAGGGAGTAAGGGACGAAGAGAGAGAGGGGGGGCGAGGGAAAAGAGAGAGAGAGAGAGAGGGAGAGAGACACTTAAAGCTCCTAATGTTCATTGCTCAGAATGGTCAACAACACTCACTGTATTCTGAGAAAAACAATATTACAGCCACAGTAAGATTAACAATACTGCAGGCACTGTACTCTAATACTGTAATCTTAGATTAATAATATAACATTCACTGTAATCTAAGATAGAAAAAATATGACCACTGTAATCTGAGATAAATAATATTACACTGCCTAATCTGAGATAAATAAATATACAGCCATTGAAATGTGAGTTTAATAGTACCACAGCCACTGCAATATAAATAAATAATGCTGCAGGCACTGTAATCTGAGATAATGAAACTACAGCAAACTGCAATTTATAAATGAAATAACTCTTTAGCCACATGAATCTGAGATAATATTACATTCAATGTACCGTGAGATAAGTAATACTACATTAACTGTACTCTGAGATGAACAATACTACATTTACTATACTCTGAGATAAATTATACTGCATTCGCTGTACTCTGAGACAAGTAATACTATGTAACTGTACTTTCAGCTGAATAATATAACATTCACTGTATTCTGAGACAAATAATACTATATTCACTGTACTATGAGATAAGTAATACTACATTCACTGTACTCTGAGATAAGTAATACTACATTCAATGTACTGTGAGATAAGTAATACTATATAACTGTACTCTGAGCTGAATAATATAACATTCACTGTATTCTGAGACGAATAATACTAGATTCACTGTACTCTGAGATAAGTAATACTACTTTTACTGTACTCTGAGATAAGTAATACTACATTCAATGTACTGTGAGATAAGTAATACTATATAACTACTCTGAGCTGAATAATATAACATTCACTGTATTCTGAGACAAATAATACTACATTCACTGTACTATGAGATAAGTAAAACTACATTCACTGTACTCTGAGATGAATAATACTACATTTACTATAATCTGAGATAAGTAATACTGTATTCACTGTACTCTGAGATGAATAATACTACATTTACTAAAATCTGAGATAAGTAGTACTGTATTCACTGTACTCTGAGATGAATAATACTACATTTACTAAAATCTGAGATAAGTAGTACTGTATTCAATGTACTCTGAGATGAATAATACTACATTTACTAAAATCTGAGATAAGTAGTACTGTATTCACTGTACTCTGAGATGAATAATACTACATTTACTATAACCTGAGATAAGTAATACTGTATTCACTGTACTCTGAGATAAGTACTACTACATTCATTATACTCTGAGATGAATAATACTACATGCACTGTACTCTGAGATAATTCTATTACATTCACTGTATTCTGATATAAATAATACTACATTCATTACACTCTGAAATGAATAATACTACATTTACTGTACAGTGAGATAAGTACTACAGCATTCACTGTACTCTATATATAACTACTCTGAGCTGAATAATATAACATTCACTGTATTCTGAGACAAATAATATTACATTCACTGTACTATGAGATAAGTAATACTACATTCACTGTACTCTGAGATGAATAATACTACATTTACTAAAATCTGAGATAAGTAATACTGTATTCACTGTACTCTGAGATAATTATATTACATTCACTGTATTCTGAGATAAATAATACTACATTCATTACACTCTGAAATGAATAATACTACATTTACTGTACAGTGAGATAAGTACTACTACATGCACTGTACTCTGCGATAAATAATGCTACATTCACTGTACTCTGAGATAACGGCATTCACTGTACTCTATACTAATAAAACTACACTCGCTGTACTCTGAGATAAGTAATACTACATTCACGGTACTCTATAATAATAAAACTACACTCGCTGTACTCTGAGATAAGTAATACTACATTTACTGTACTCTGAGATAAGTGATACTACATTCACTGTACTCTATAATAATAAAACTACACTTGCTGTACTCTGAGATAAGTAATACTACATTCACAGTACTCTATAATAATAAAACTACACTCGCTGTGCACTGAGATAAGTAATACTACATTTACTGTACTCTAAGATAAGTAGTATTACATTCACTGTACTCTGAGATAAGTACTACAACATTCACTGTACTCTATAATAATAAAACTACATTCGCTGTACTCTGAGATAAGTAATACTACATTCACTGTACTCTATAATAATAAAACTACACCCGCTGTACTCTGAGATAAATAATACTACATTTACTGTACTCTATAATAATAAAACTACACTCGCTGTACTCTGAGATAAATAATACTACATTTACTGTACTCTGAGATAAGTAATACTACATTTACTGTACTCTATAATAATAAAACTACACTTGCTGTACTCTGAGATAAGTAATACTACATTTACTGTACTCTGAGATAAGTAGTACTACATTCACTGTACTCTATAATAATAAAACTACACTTGCTGTACTCTGAGATAAGTAATACTACATTTACTGTACTCTGAGATAAGTAGTACTACATTCACTGTACTCTGGAAGCAAGAAAGTTAAGAATATAAGTATATGTACCTACATATGTATTCCTACTCCTGCTTTTCAGTGCTTGGTCGTGAAGTTGTCAGTAGCAGACATTCAGACTTTTAGACTCTGTTCAAAATTTGATTCATTCTTATGTGGCTTTTGTAACAGTTTGGTTGATGATTGTGCCGTTTTGACGTGAATATTTTCTGTGTCTCGAACTCCAGCGTTCATTCCGCTTGCCATGCGAGAGCTTTTTGTGTGCAGCTCTTTTGGACATTGTGTTCGTCGGGTTGTATTCACTCCATTCTTTTGATAGCTTCTGTGTGCTGTTTGAGGCGCAGCTCCATTCGGATGGAAGATAAAATGGTTTTGAATAGAACACCTAATTTAGACAGAGACAGGTTTTGCCGAGCTGGCTGATGGCAACCCAATTACCCTATTATGTGTGTGTGTGTATTTATATATATATATATATATATATATATATATACATATATATATATATATATATATATATATATATATATATATATATATATGGCATTCAGACATAACATTAAAAACCACCTTCTATCGTCCAAATAGCATATACAAATAGCCTTGCAAAAGTATCTTTTGCCACATTTCAGGCTCCAAACATAAAGATATGAAATTTTAATTTTTTGTGAAGAATCAACAACAAGTGGGACACAATCGTGAAGCACAACGAAATTTATTGGATATTTTAAACTTTTTTTAGAAATAAAAAACTGAAAAGTGGGGCGTTCAATATTATTCGGCCCCTTTACTTTTACTGCAGCAAACTCACTCCAGAAGTTCAGTGAGGATCTCTGAATGATCCAATGTTGACCTGACAGGGAAGATGGTTAAAATTGAAGAGAAGATGGATGAAGCCAAATACAGGACCATTCTGGAAGAAAACCTGTTTGAGTCTGCAAAAGACCTGAGACTGGGACGGAGATTTATCTTCCAACAAGACAATGATCCAAAACATAAAGCTAAATCTACAATGAAATAGTTCACAAATAAACTTATCCAGGTGTTAGAATGGCCGAGTCAAAGTCCAGACCTGAATCCAATCGAGAATCTGTGGCAGGAGCTGAAAACTGCTGTTCACTAACACTCTCCATCCAACCTCACTGAGCTCCAGCTGTTGAAAAGGTTGAAATGGTTGAAAAGTTCAAGGGAGCCGAATACTTTTTACAGATGTAGTCCATCTGATTTGCTCCACACCCTGTTTTTTATAGTACCTGCTCTGTGGTGGTCCTGTGGGGGTCCACTTTTTTAGAGAACAGGGTAATAAAGTATACAGAGAATCAGATGAACTACAGTCTGCAAGTGTAACTCCTGTATGGTCAGTGGAGCTGATACAGTGGACAGTGAGTGTAGATACAAGGAGGTGGTTTTAACGTAATGGGTGACATTAATGGAGCCAAACCCAGCGTCATCGGGTGAAGGCGGGTTACACCATGGACAGCTAACCACTACACCACTGTACTAACTACTACAACACCGTACTAACCACTACACCACCGTACTAACCACTACACCACCATACTAACCACTACATCACTGTACTAACCACTACACCACCATATTAACCACTACACCACCATACTAACCACTACACCACTGTACTAACCACTACACCACCATATTAACCGCTACACCACCGTACTAACCACTACACCACCATACTAACCACTACACCACTGTACTAACCACTACACCACCATATTAACCACTACACCACCGTACTAACCACTACACCACCATACTAACCACTACACCACCATACTAACCACTACACCACCGTACTAACCACTACACCACCATACTAACGACTACACCACCATACTAACCACTACACCACCGTACTAACCACTACACCACCATACTAACGACTACACCACCATACTAACCACTACACCACCATACTAACCACTACACCACACTAACCACTACACCACCATACTAACCACTACACCACCGTACTAACCACTACACCACCATGCTGACCACTACACCACCGTACTAACGACTACACCACCATGCTGACCACTACACCACCATACTAACCACTACACCACCATACTAACCACTACACCACCGTACTAACCACTACACCACCATACTAACCACTACACCACCGTACTAACCACTACACCACCGTACTAACCACTACACCACACTAACCACTACACCACCATACTAACCACTACACCACCACACTAACCACTACACCACCATACTAACAACTACACCACCATACTAACCACTACACCACCGTACTAATGACTACACCACCATACTAACCACTACACCACCCTACTAACCACTACACCACCCTACTAACCAATACACCACCATACTAACCACTACACCACCATACTAACCAATACACCACCACACTAACCACTACACCGCCATACTAACCACCACACCACTGTGCTGCCAGTTCTGGAAAGTAAATTGTCCTATTCCACTACTTCTATACATCCATGTTATGGCAAGAACCTCTTAACTAAGTAAAGTGAAATGAAGTCCAGCATTACTTGAAGACACGAAGGTCAGTCAGTCTGGACAATTGCAAAAACTTTGATTGTCAGTGCAGTCACGAAAACCATCAAATGCTTCGATGACACTGGCTCTTGTCAGGACCGCCCCAGGAAAGGAAGACCAAGAGTTACCTCTGCTGCAGAAGATAAGTTCATTAGAGCTCCCAGCCTCGGGAACCACAAATTAACAGCCTCTCAGAGTTCACAAAAATGCTTCACAGAGTCCACAAAGCAGACACATCCCATCAGCTCTTCAGAGGAGAATGTGGGAATCAGGCCTTTATGGCTGAATTGCTGCAAAGAAGCCACTACTTTAGGAAGAAGAGACTTCCAAGACTTCCAAGAGAGGCCAAAAATCACAATGACTGCACATCAGACTGGTGGAAATCTGGAAATCATGGAGGAGGAGGAGGTGTGGTGGTGTGGGGGTGCTTTGTTGGTGACCCTGTTGGCGATTCCTTCAAAATTCAAGGCACACCTGACCAGCATGGCTACCACAAAGTGGCCGGCGTCCTGTGTCCACTGATGAAGGCCTAGAGGAACACAAACTGTGCAGCAGCAGATGAGCTACTGTCTCTGACTTTACATCTACAAGGTGAACCAGTAAGTAGTAGAAGTATCTAATAGAATGAATACATGTATTCTATTTTAATACAAATATAAACATATAATTATCTTTAATTTTATGTCTACCAACACAAGCGTTCAGTGGTTTTGATGGTGACAAACTCAGAAATGTATATATTTTCGGTATGCTGTATTTTCAATGTTAAAATAATTGGTTTAACCATATACTCTCTTTGGTTTTAACATTTCCAGCTTATCAGAGGCAAATTAATGTTAAAAGAAAAAAAAAACTTTTTCTACTATAATCTTTAGGGGTACTGGGGCTCAATTTAGAAGTGCCTAAGCATCCCTAAACTAGGGCTAGCTACGCTTCTGTACTCTACACTGGTTGACAGGCTTTGGGACACATTTACTTGGGGCTCAACAGTGGGATCACATTGTTCGCCATGTGGCTCTGAGGGACAGGAATGCAGTCCTACTGCACTGAAATGCAGAGGTGTGGCTAAAATAAAGCTTTAAAACGTTTTAATGCACATTTACTGTTTATTGACTATATTTCATTTATTATGGGTATAGAAACTCTTGCGTATGAACTCTTGTGTACAAGTTATGCCCCATTTTATGAGTTTTATTTTGTCCCTAATATTATAAACTCAGCAAATAAGTAGAGATGTTGTACCAAAGATTTCAGGAACAAAAATTAATACTTATTTATTAACTTTTGACTTATAAAATAAAATAAAAATTGCATGCGTAACTCGTCCCACTGTTTTCAAAATATCAGAACAGTTCCAGCTCCAGAGCATCCGGTCTGATTGTGTGGTTCGGGATTGTGTACAGCCTTTTGTGTACAGATTTTTTTCCCATTGGGAATGAACAGGATAGAAAAGTGCACAGCAGTCTACAGAACTTCTGCTTGACCTACAGACACCACTTCGCATACACTGACTCAGGGCAGACCCCCAACCACAACTGCAATGTTGGTTCGAGCCACACTCATCTGTTTGTCTCTTTTTTCCATCCCTCATTTTTCCCCGTAGACTCCTATTCATTTTCGGTCACATCCAAACCTCATGGTTTCATTTAACCTACAGCCTCCAAACTGCATGTATTCCTCTAATATAGATCCCTTACCTCTAATCCACAGACATACTGACCACACTCGTCTATTTGTTGTTTATTCATCCCTCGTTCCTCCCATAAGATCCCATACATTATTTAGGCGGAACCCAAACATTGCAGTTCTGTTCAACCTACAGCCACCAGACTGTCTGTACTTACTTAGAGCAGATCAACAACCTCTAATCCACAGACATATCAACCCACACTCGTCTGTTCGTTGGTTATTCATCGCTTGTTCCTCCCATAGGATCCCATTCATTACTTTGGCGGAACCCAAACCTCATGGTTTCATTTAAGCTACAGCCTTCAAACTGAATGTACTCCTTTAAGGTAGATCCCCAAACACTAATACACAGTCATACTGACCCACACTTGTTTATTTGTCGTTTATTCATCCCTCATTCCTCCCATAGGATCCCATTCATTATTTAGGCGGAACCCAAACGCACCCAAACATTATGGTAACGTTCAACCTACAGCCTCCAAACTGCCTCTACTCACTCAGAGCAGATCCCCAACCTCTAACCCACAGACAGACTGACCTGCACTTCTCTATTTGTCGTTTATTCATCGCTTGTTCCTCCCATAGGATCCTATTCATTACTTTAGCGAAACCCAAACATTATGGTTTCGTTCAACCTACAGCCTCCAAACAGCCTGTACTGAGAGCTGATCCCCAACCTCTAATCCACAGACAGACTGACCCACACTCCTCTATTTGTCAATTATTCAGCCCTTGTTTCTCCCATAGGGTCCCATTTATTTTTGGCCAATCCTAAACATTACGATTTCGTTCAACCTACAGCCCCCAAACTGCCTGTACTCACTCAGAGAAGACCCCCACCTCTAATACACAGACATACTGACCCACACACCTCTACTTGTCGTTATGTGTAACCATCCTGTGCTTCCTTCTAGTTTTAAATGTTATTTGTTCACATGCCTGTATAAACTACTGAAGTGGAATCCCTTTGTTCCCTCTCTTTCTATTTCTCCCAGCTGTTCAGAGAAAAGACCCAAACGCTGAGATCTTAAAAATAAAAGTTTTTATTAACATGTAAAATCTCACACCAGCGTTTTTCCCCATTGATGGAAGTTGAAAACAAATCACAGCAATACAATGTGTATGTGTTGTTTTTAAATATCCCTTCACCTCTTTGCACCTCATTCCATCAAACATGCAGCAGCACAAAGTCGCTCCCCGTGCTGTCCTCTGGCATCGGCATTGTTATTGATTAATGGTGAATTATAAAAACCCGAAAAATTCATGCACATTCTTTTCACAGTATGAAATAACACAAGTTTCTGAGTTACGACCTGAACTGCACGCACTGTGGATTTATTTTTTTTATCTTAATTACGAAAAAGCATTTATTTGCAATTCCAAGTTCAATACTACACCATGAGACAGTGTTCGTTACTAAGGTTAGAGTAATTCTCCAGGTTCTGAGACGGCGTCTGTGAACGCTTGGAGAAGCACTCGCTGTAGGTGTTAAGAAAGAGATTATTGACCAAAGCTTCTTCAATTAGAGCCCTCAACGTACAACCCTAGATAGTACTCAACCAACGGAACTACTGTAAAGTATCCATTCCTTATGATAAAGACATGAATTCCTAAAAAAAGAAAAACTAAAAAATCTAAATGTAATGCCATTTTGTCAAGTTTCAGATCTAGAAAATAAAAATTTAGATTTGGTGTTATAATAAAACCTGTATTTTCCTCATTCTAGAGATACAGTGTGGCACCACACGGACAGATTTTGTTTATTTAAGTGTAAGTCAACTTAAATTAATTGTGGGATGGTGGTTCATTAAAAGCACCAATGTTAGCATTTTCAACACAGGCCACTCGAACCCTGCTGCTAGACTGAGCTGATAGTTTTAGGCTAACAAAGCTAACAGGTCCAGAAATGGATCGGCAGCATTGCCAGGACAGCAGTTTTTGAATGGTCGTAGCAAATCTGTGTAAAAACCATGACTGAGGTGTTTGCTTATCATCGTTTGAGCACCGCAGTAGGAAAGAGTAGGAAAGCTTGGAGGTGCAATGGGTTTGGGTTCAAATCCCAGCTACAGTGACCAGGTTCCACTCTATGTGGAGTTTGTTTGGTCTCCTAGTGTCTATGTGGGTTTTCGCCAACACTCCATGCAGTCAGTTGAACTGGAGAAGCTAAATAGTCCCTAAGTGTGGGTGTGATTAGCTTTTTAGGGCAGTAGGAAAGGGCTGCCCACTGCTCCAGGCAAGCATGCACACTGCCCCCTAGTGCATATGTTCACTAGTGTATGTATATGTGGGTGTTTCACTGCATGAATGGGTTAAATGTGGAGGTCTAATGTGTGCAAAGCCCAGGTGGCAGATCGAAATTCTAAGAAACTTGAAAGAGCAGGAGATACCAGCTTGCGGAAAACAAGGAATATAATTGAGCTTGTATCTCTTGTTTCGCATGCAGAACCAACATGACCATAACTAATTTTTATATATATATATATATATATATATATATATATATATATATATATATATATATATATATATATATATTAGTTAAGGTTATCTTTACACAAAATCCAAAAATTATATATATATATATATATATATATATATATATATATATATATATATATATATATATATATATATAATTGTTTGATTTTGTGTGAAGAAATTAACCCTTTAATCCTGCTGACGTTTGCCACTCTTGGACCACCAAGATTATTGCCCTTCATACAAGCTGTAACTAGTTTGTAATCACCTCAAACAGCTTTTAAATGCAGAAAGTTAACCAATTGAAATACATAACAAACAACTACAACTAAAACAGAATGATTAGATGTTGTTGCAGAAACTCAAAATTACTCACAAACGAATTTACAACAGATACCGAAATAAATAAATTAGGGAATAATAAATAAATTGGTCTGTAAGTGAAGAAATAAAGATAAAAAGAGGCATTTAATCTCATTCCCTGCTTAACCTCCCATGGGTTACCCAGAAAATGCTAAGGAAAACACAAGTTGACCACAAGCTTTGCCCTGCTGTCCCTGCTGTCCGCTTGTTGATATGCTAGCTAATGGTTTGCCTGTTTTAGCCACACTTTAGTTTGTCCTTCAGACGCGAAGTCCTCTATATAATCCTTATATAACACTGTACATGAATACTTACTTTTAATACAGAAAACTATCAGTTTGATGGTTTTCTACATTAAAACGTCAAGGAACTTGTTTGGATAGCAGGTGTGCTAGCTATTATAGCAGATGCCATTAGCTACAACGAGCAAACTAGTATAAGCTGTGTTTTGGATGCTGGCATGAGGCTCAACCAGCCCAACCATATTGGGTGGCCAGCTAAACCAGCATAGACCAGCATGGCATTCATGTAGCAGGGAAGTTACAGATATTACTTTCTAATGTATGAATGTCTGATGTATGAAAGTTTAGTTATCGTGCTAGCTAGCTTGGTTTTAGTAGTGATTCTGAGATTTTAAATAAATGTAGTGGCAACTGTACATATACAAGGTAGGTTGTTGGAGAGAGTGTTGGTAGCCTAACAAAGAGCGATGCTAAGCAAACACCTCACCGCTACTGCGATTGGCTAAGCTTGGATTTGCAAAAGATGTTCAAGATGAAATTCCGAATGTCATATTCAGAGTAACCACATTTCCATTTGTGTTGGAACGTTGATTGCACTGGATTTAAGTTTGAGCCAATGACAAAAGTGGGTGGAGCTTCACGTTCTACTAGCAGAAGCTAGCAAAAAATGTGTTTCCGGTGTTGTCCTCACTTGATACTGTGAAGACAATCATTGATACTAAGATACTAAGGCAAGAATACTTATGGTAGGCACCGTGATTTGAGTACTTTTCAGGGTTACTAAGAGAGTAAGTAGTAATAAACAAGCATTCTTGTAGAGATAAATACTGAGATAAAAGTCAATACTAAGAAGAATACTCCATCTCACCATTGTCACAAGGGCAAGATTGTACTTCAGAATTACTAAGATACACAGCTCCTCATAGATACCTGCATAAAAGTACCCGGAGATACTAGGATAAAAGTAGACGAAAAAAGAAGTACTCTCCATACATACTAAGAGACTGGAGTACTCGTGGGGGTACTAAGATAAGAGTAATCTTCGTGACTAATGGTGAGACGAGTTTTTAGATGCATAGAGTTACACACAGTCATAAAGTCACATGACAAATTTCATTACTAAGATACCAGTTAAGAGTTGTAAACTGAAGGAGTATATCGTCCTCCTGGCCACAGTTTCGTTTGTGCTTTTAAAATCACCCACATGACCTTGTTTAAGGTTAGAAACATTGTTGGAAAATTACTAAGATTTCAAGTGTGATGGGTTTGAATGCGCAGTTAGCTAGTATATATATATATATATATATATATATATATATATATATATATATATATATACACGGTATATATATACGGTATATATATACGGTATATATATACGGTATATATATACTGTCCAATAGAAAATGTGTATCTTCATTTTTGTTGATTTTAATTTTTTCATGTTTTACATGAAAGTTATGAACATTTTTGAACAAAACATGCTTGTTTTTCTTTGGACAACATATATATATATATATATATATATATATATATATATATATATATATATATATATATATATATATATATATATATATATATATATACAGGGTTGGGGAAGTAATTTATTTCAATCTTTCAATTTTCAATTTCAATTTCTCATTATTTAATAATTGTCATTGCCTTAAAAACTAAAAGCCCCCGCCCCAAAAATTCCATTTGAAATAAAGTTTAAGGAATATTTTTCGAGCTTTGAGCAGTTCACAATAAAAGAGTTTGGGTCAGGGGTCAGGGTAGAACCTTGTATCCCATTTTTTTTACACAGTGTAAAAAAGCAGCTTTACATTGCCTGAAGATTTCAGAATGAACAGACCAATAAAAAAGATCCATCATTTACTTAGACTTCCAGTTGACCTTCATTTTTTTTTTTGCTTTTCCTGAAAACCCAACCGTTTCAGGGATGCAAGGTTTTGATCTGACAAGAATCATATGCAAGATTACAGTCAACAGTTAATTCTACGTAGTTGATACTATGTTACATTTCATTGAGACCCCTCGTGACTCCTTTAGTAGTCACGTTACAATCTGAGTAACTTTTGTCAGCACCTCGACTGGAAGATATTTGAGGCTTGAGTCGAGCTCCATCTTTGCCGGTCCTGGTTTTGTTTGGCAGGTTGAGATTTGATGTATTTGAGGCTTAACAATCAGGCACCGTTTATACAAAGAGTTAAGAGCTCACAGTTTAGATTCCAAACCAACACTCACACACACACTCACTTACAGATGCACACATATCACCACAGTTATGGCTGTGACTCAAATGGATCTGTTGAATTTAGGTCAATATTTAATCTTAGAGTAAGAATTAATCTTAGAGTAAGAGTTAATTTTAGAGTAGAATTAATTTTAGGTAAGAATTGAATTCTTCACATTGGTGTTCAAATCCACACACTGAAAATTTGTTGTTTTTTTTCTTGTTTGAAAGCAAACCATTAATGATTAGAACAAATGATTAAGGAGCATTTTTTCTATATGAATTGACTTTTGTATAAGACTTTTGTAAGAGAATTTAATTTGGGTAAATATTTAATTCTTAGAGTAGAATTAATTTTGGGTAAGTGTTGTGTTTAGGGTGAGGGGTGAATTTTGAGTTATAACCTGACTTTGTGTAAGATTTGTTTTTGAATTTTTATAAAATTGGAATTTTGCTTTGAATTTTGAGCAAGAATTCAATTATGATTTTAAGAGCTTTAGGTAATGTTTTTATGGAATAAGTGAATTTTTTCACAAGATTTGGATATTGCATAAAGTTTTCTTGTTTAATAATTTAATTTGGGGTATAGTTTTAATTTTAATTGTGGGAGAGAAATTCTTTTTTTTGTGAAATTCTAATGTTTCATTTGGGGATTTTTCCTTTTCACACATATTGAGGTTTAACACCATTATATTATATTACATTATGGAATATATGAGTAAAAACAACAAAAATACAAACAGGTCAGTATTAATATAAAAATTGGGGGCTTGAAAATAGCTTACATTTTTCATCACATTGTTACAGGGGATTTTCCCAACTGTCTAGCCATCCTGGTCAGGGCACTGGAAACATAAGCCCAGGCAGTAATCAATCCAAGAGTTAGAGCTATAAATATGCATTGGTGCATAATAAACATAAATGTGGTATAAAGTGAAAGCTTCTGCACTTTCTACACAATTCATCATATTCTTCATTCATATATATTGATTTACTAAGTTTTTCTTTTTTAGTACATCAACAAATTATGGCACAACATTTGGACACAAAAGGGCAAAGCGTGCCCTGTGGGCATTTAAAATGACTTTCAAATTCCAGTCAAATTGTATTCATTTTCCATTTAAATTTCATCCAAATTCCATTTACATTTTAAGAGTGCATTAAAATTAATTAATTTAATAAAATTTATTTTGCGTGAGAATTTAATTTTGGGTAAGGTGTGAATTTTCTTGAGTAAGAGTTTTGTGGGATGAATATTTTTTGTTACATTGGAAGTTTCTATTGAATTTTAAGTAATAGTAATAGTTTTATATTTTTATATTTTTAGGATTTAGTTTTGGGTAACATTTCTATGGAAAGATGTGAATTGCATAAGATGTAGATTTTGCATAAAGTTTTCTTGTTTAAGAATGGAATAAATGCATAAAGTTTTTTGTGTAAGAAAGAAATTTTGGGTTCAAATGTAATTATTTCAAGTAAGAATTTATTTTTTTGCACACACAAAGTTTTAAAATCACATTCAATTTCCATTTAAATTATATTAAAATTCCATTTTAATTTTATTCAAATTCCATTTACATTTGTACATTTGTACATTACACTATAATGTACAACATTTCCTACAATTTTAGAATTTTTTTAAAAGTATCAAAGCAAAACTGAACTGGATTTTCAAGTAAAAGGTGCTTTAGTCTATCATACCATTGATGATTTTCTTAGTTGTAATACAGCACCAATTTCTAGCATATAAGAACTCACAGTGAGAGCTAGTCTGACTGAAGTACAGAGTTAGTTAAGACCCCCTGAGTAAACAATTAGAAAACTCCAAATTACCTATACACGTTCCAGATAGTTTTTTATTGAAACTTTATATTCACAAATAGCTAAAAACAAATAACTTTTAAAAAGAAATGTCAAATAAAATGAATGCCAATTTAATTGGATTATTTGTTAATTATCTATTGCATCTTTTAATGAATGATATTTATTTTAATGCAGATCTTTTTATATGTTAAGTTGAAGAGCTTGTCCAGGTCAAACAGCATACTATTATATTATATTATATTATATTATATTATATTATATTCTGTGCAAAAGTTCTGGCACATTTTATAGCATTAAACTCAAATAGTTTTAGCTCAGAATTATAGACGTGTGTTCTATGTAGGGAATTTTTTTTAAAAGTTATTTCCACTGTATTTGGTAAATTGCACCCCTGTGATTGTTAATAGTGAATGGTGGGTTCTCGAAAGTTTAAATTTCCATTCAAAGTAAAATACAGTCAGGGATCCATTTGAGTCACTGTATGAATGAAAATGAAGGGCTGACTCTGGTAAACATGAGCCTCGGAGAGAGAGCTGTGTGCGTTAACACGCAACCCCAGCCTAAAATTACACCTGCCTACACACAAACAGGCAAGTAGGTTATGGACATTAGCATTAAAAACCCCAAAAAATAACAACAGGCGAAGGCTTTGTAGCGGCGCGTGTTGAGCCCGAAGGGAACGGAAGCACATCTGAAACAGTCAGGCATAATTCATTAATTCATTTAGAATAAATAAATCATTAATGCTGCTCTGAAAGACAAGATCAGTGTCCAACACGGCACACGCTGTACTTATGTAGGTGGCAAACTCCTGGATTAATAAATAAACCTTAATTAAGCATTAACAGTTATAAAGCCAATTAACGCATTGCTTACGACTGCCCTGTGTGTTACATGAATGTTTCATTAGGGGGCCGTTTGCACTGCATCCAGGTTATTATGGGCCAAATTTAGAGCGGCGCTTGGCAGGTGTGAGCAGGCAGCGGTAAGATTATTAATGAACGGGGGGTTATTAGTGCTGTACAGTGCAGGATGAAGTCTTATATGATTCCTACAGAGAGGACAAGTACATGGAAATTTACATAAAGCATATTAAATATGAAAAACACATGTGTACCAAAATAACATAAAAATATCTGCATGGTTGAATAGCGAGTGTTTCTGATAAAGTGGCCAGTTAGTGGAAGTGAAAGTTAGGTGTTTCTAATAAAGTGGCCAGTTAATGGAAGTACAAGATAGTTGTTTCTAATAAAATGGCCAATTAATAAAAGTAAAAGGTAGAAGTTTCTAATAAAGTGGCCATTTAGTGGAAGCACAAGGCAGGTGTTTCATATAAAGTGGTCCGTTTTTGGAGATACAAGGTGAGTGTTTCTAATAAAGTGGACAGTTAATTGAAGTACATGGTTGGTGTTTCTAATAAAGTGACCAGTTAGTGGAAGTAAAAGGCAGGTGTTTCTAATAAAGTGGCTAGTTAATGGACGTAAAAGGTAGGTGTTTCTAATAAAGTGGCCAGTTAATGGAAGTAAAAGGCAGGTGTTTCTAATAAAGTGGTCAGTTTTTGGAGGTACAAGGTTGGTGTTTCCATTAAAGTGAGCATTTAGTGGAAGTACACGGTAGGTGTTTCTAATAATGTGGCCAGTTAGTGGAACTACACAGTAGGTGTTTCTAATAAAGTGGCCAATAAGTGGAAGTACAAAGTTGGTGTTTCCATTAAAGTGGTCAGTTAGTGGAAGTACGCGATATATATTTCTAATAAAGTGGCCAGTTAGTGGAAGTACAAAGCAGGTGTTTCTAATAAAGTGGCCAGTTAATGGAAGTACAAGGTAGATGTTTCTAATAAAGTGGCCAGTTAGCAGAAGTAAAAGGCAGGTGCTTCTAATAAAGTGGTCACTTTTTGGAGGTACAAGTTTGGTGTTTCCATTAAAGTGGTCAGTTAGTGGAAGTACACGGTAGATATTTCTAATAAAGTGGCCAATATGTGGAAGTACAAGGTTGGCGTTTCTAAAAAAGTGGCCAGTTAGTGGAAGTACAAGGTAGATGTTTCTAATAAAGTGGCCAGTTAGCAGAAGTAAAAAGCAGGTGTTTCTAATAAAGTGGTCACTTTTTGAAGGTACAAGGTTGGTGTTTCCATTAAAGTGGTTAGTTAGTGGAAGTACACGGTAGATATTTCTAATAAAGTGGCCAATATGTGGAAGTACAAGGTAGGCGTTTCTGAAAAAGTGGCCAGTTAGTGGAAGTACAAGGTAGATGTTTCTAATAAAGTGGCCAGTTAGCAGAAGTAAAAGGCAGGTGTTTCTAATAAAGTGGTCAGTTTTTGGAGGTACAAGGTTGGTGTTTCCATTAAAGTGGCCAGTTAGTGGAATTACACAGTAGGTGTTTCTAATAAAGTGACCAGCTAGTGAAAGTACACAGTATGTGTCTTTAATAAAGTGGCCAGTTTTTGGAGGTAGAAGATTGGTGTTTCTGATAAAGTGGCCAGATGGCAGAAGTAAAAGGTAGGTGTTTCTAGTACAGTCGCAAGTTAATGGACGTAAAAGTAGATGTTTCTGATAAAGTGGCCAGCTAGTAAAAGTACATAGTATGTGTTTTTAATAAAGTGGCCAGTTTTTGGAGGTAGAAGATGGGTGTTTCTAATAAAGTGGCCAATTGGTAGAAGAAAAAGGTAGGTATTTTTAATAAAGTGGCCAGCTAGTGAAAGTACACAGTATGCGTTTTTAATATAGTGGCCAGTTTTTGGAGGTAGAATATTGATGTAAAGTGGTAGAAGTAAAAGGTAGGTATTTCTAATAAAGTGGCCAGTAGAAGTACAATAGATCCGCTCATTTCATTATTTGTATTATATTAGCTTGTTGTCAGATCCGCTGTTGTTTTGAAGCTGTTTAGTTTCAATTAAGCACAAAAGCCCATTCCAGCTGGATAATGTAGCGTTTAAAATGAAAGTGAATCTGAGCGCTGAGTCTCTAATGTAAATTCATTAGACTGTCTGCAGTTTCTATCAGCGTTCTGTTAAACCTGCACAACCTCACAACAGCTCCTACAACAGAACACATTTATTAAGAGTTTCTTTCTAGTTACGGCAGCCTAGAGTGCTTTTAGGGTCTCAACACTCGCTCCTTGGACATTTCTTTGCTTTTAACCAAAAGGAAAATGAAAAGAAATAGAAAACAAAACACACAATTCTGTAAACTGCCTCAGCTTTAAAAGTATGCAGTGTTAATGTTTCTCCAGCTGTACAATGGACACTTTATTAGAAACCCCCTTTGACATCATAAAGCACCAATACTAAACATTGAGTATTTTAATGGGGATAACTTGAATGTTGGTGCCAGACAGAAGAAAGAAAGAAGATTCTGGTCTAACAGACTGTAAAATACTATAGCACCTACACAAGAAATACTTCTTTTCCTGTTTCCTGTTTAGAATATATATAAATAAAGCAAGCTAATGCAGTAGAACACTTAAGGAATACCTTTAAAAAGGATAAGTAAAAGTAATAACTGTTTATTACTCAATAACTGTGAACTCAAACGACCACCTGATTGCCTAAAACATTTCTTTGCGTGGCTGAATAATTGAGAACCATGTAAAAAGGTTCTGCTACAGTTACAAGTCAGTAGTAGTAATAAACAAGCATCCTTGTAGAGATAAATACTGAGATAAAATCAATACTAAGAAGATAACTCCATCTCACCATTGTCACAAGGGCAAGATTGTACTTCAGAGTTACTAAGATACACAGCTCCTCATACATACCAGCATAAAGATAAAAGTAGACGATACTCAGATAAAAAGAAGTACTCTCCATACATACTAAGATACTGGAGTACTCATGGGGGTACTAAGATAAGAGTAATCTTCGTGACTGATGGTGAGACGAGTTCTTAGTTGCATAGAGTTACACACAGTCATAAAGTCACGATAAATTTCATTACTAAGATACCAGAGTAGTAAACTGAAGGAGTATATCGTCCTCCTGACCACAGTTTCGTTGAGCTCGTAAAATCACCCACACGACCTTGTTTAAGGTGTTGGGAAAAAGTCAAACAAGGAGTAGGTAAGTAGGTAAAGTACAAGGGTATAAAAGCTAAAGTAGAAAATACTAGATGATACTAAGAAAGTACTTGTGATATATACTAAGATACTGGAGTACTATGGCACTTGGTTACTAAATACTAAGATAAGAGTCATCACCATGACTAATGGTGAGACATGTTGTGTCATATACAGTCAGTATTTTTAAAAAGTAGAAAGTGAGTGGTGTTTCCAATAAAGTGGCCAGGTTGTGGAAGTACAAGGTAGATGTTTCTAATAAAGTGGCCAGTTAGAGGAAGTACAAGGTGGGTGTTTCCAATAAAGTGACCAGTTAGTGAAGGTACATTGTAGGGGTTTCTAATAAAGTGGCCAGTTAGTGGTAGTCCAAGGTTAGTGTGTCTAATACAGTGGCCAGTTGGTGGAAGTCCAAGGTAGGTGTTTCTAATAAAGTGGCCAGTTAGTGGAAACACAAGGTAGATGTTTCTAATAAAGTGGCCAGTTAGAGGAAGTACAAGCTGTGTGTTTCTAATAAAGTGACCAGTTAGTGGGAGCACATGGTAGATGTTTCTAATAAAGTGGCCTTTTAGTGAAAGTCCAAGGTTAGTGTTTCTAATAAAGTAGCCAGTTAGAGGAAGCACAAGGTGGGTATTTCCAATAAAGTGACCAGTTAGTGAAGGTACATTGTAGGGGTTTCTAATAAAGTGGCCAGTTAGAAAAAGCACAGGGTATTTGTTTCTAATAAAGTGGCCAGTTAGTGGAAGTCCAAGGTTAGTGTTTCTAATAAAGTGGCCAGTTGGTGGAAGTACAAACTGGGCATTTTTAATAAAGTGGCCAGTTAGAGGAAGCACAGGGTAGTTGTTTCTAATAAAGTGGCCAGTTAGTGAAAGTCCAAGGTGGGTGTTTCCAATAAAGTGACCAGTTAGTGAAGGTACATTGTAGGGGTTTCTAATAAAGTGGCCAGTTAGTGGAAGTCCAAGGTTAGTGTTTCTAATAAAGTGGCCAGTTGGTGGAAGTACAAACTGGGCATTTTTAATAAAGTGGCCAGTTAGAGGAAGCACAGGGTAGTTGTTTCTAATAAAGTGGCCAGTTAGTGAAAGTCCAAGGTGGGTGTTTCCAATAAAGTGACCAGTTAGTGAAGGTACATTGTAGGGGTTTCTAATAAAGTGGCCAGTTAGTGGTAGGAGATCTGGTTTAAGGTAGATGTTATTAATGTACTGTCCATCTTGTGTCTGTATAAAGAGTATACAGAGGATTGCTCACACCTATATTCCTTACCCTCTGTATGTGGACAGCTAATGGGCAGCACTGCAAGAATGCTTCTGAAGTGTTAATGCTGAGTGCAGCTTTTAACAGAATGAGTTTTCTTGGCGGTGTGGTGGTGGAGGGGGCTGGGGGGGCTTAAGATGTTAGTGTAGCCGCAGCATTTGGGGAATGCTAAGGTAACATTTGGTAAGGGATGCCCAGCGCTCCAGCCTTTCCCTTTGAGTTCCTCATTAGTCGGTAGTGAAGCGCAGCAGACGGCTTAAGTGTGGTTGGTGTTGCTGTTGTAGAATGAGGTTATTGGAGCCTTGGGGGGGTGGGGGGTGTAATTCAAAGGTTGCTGAAGTGTTAGAGAGGTGTGGAAAGCTCAGAGAGCGATGGGCCTGCAGTCAGAAGAGGAGGAATGCTGCTTGACTCTTTTTAGACTTTGAAGTCTCCGTTATCGAAGGCCAGAGCAAGATCATGCTTTCTGACGTGTAGCTCACTGAAACAGGCTTAAACATCATGTGCCGCGTCTGTGTTTGTATGCGGAGCCAGAGATTTATTATGAATTGAATAATCTTAACGTGGCATATAAAAGAGTTGTGGGTGGCACAGTGGGTAGTGCTGCCATCTCACAGCAAGAAAGGCCTGGGTTCAACTCCCTGGCCAGGGTCCTTCCTGTGTCCAGTCTTCATGGGATTCTTCCCACAGTCTAAAGACATGCCGCCAGGTGAACTGGAGATGCTGCTGTGCAATGGACTGGTGGCCTGTCCAGGGTGTTTCCTGCCCTCGCCCCAGTGAGCACTGGGATAGACTGCAGCAACACCCAGAAGGACAACTGGTTTAGAAAAGGGCCTTCAGAGAAGTTAACAGCACCCACAGACCAACTGTTCACCATATCGTCGCTGTCCAATGAAAAACAAGTATCTGCAAAACGGCAACTTTACAGGAGAAGCCAAAAACTGTCTTTACTTTCAGTGCAAGTCAATGGAACCAGAATTTTTTCTGAGTTACTTTGGAGTATTTCTATTGGCCCATTCATCATAAAATGTTCATACAATGTAAGCCGCAGCTACTGCATTCAAATGATGTAGAAAAATAAAAATCGACAAAAATTGAGATATCTTAGAGATGCCAGAATGGTGGCTAACTGGTGCACTATTTTAGGTGGAATGGGAATACATAGCTGACCTGATGGTGCAGTCAGTAGGAGTGAGTGTTGTATTGTGTACAGTTGATCTGTGATTGTGCACTGGTGATATATACGTTAAGTAAATAGTGGTAATGTTACAGACAAGAAAAAAGATAAAGAAAACTAAACCACAGACATTGTGGAGCTCCTCGGTATTGAGGTCCACCAACGGCTAACGTACAATTCTGTATGTTGGCATTTGTTGGGTAGAAGTCTGTCTGGACCAGAAGGTAGTCCACTTTACCTCGCTAGTCATGGTCATGGAGTGGGGGGTGCAGTCGTGGCCTGAAGGTAAGGGGTCACGGAAGGTCGCCGGTTCGATCCCCGGGGCTCTTGGGCAAAGCACCTAACCCCTAACTGCTCCCCTAACTGGGCTGCCCACCGCTCTGGGCACGTGTGTTCACTGCCCCCTAGTGTGTTTGTTCACTAGTGGGTGCTTCACTGCACGGATGGGTGGGTTAAATGCGGAGGCCAAGTTCCGCTGTGTGCGAACACATGTGGCTAATTCTAGGACAGGTCACCAGCCCATCACATGGTCAACCTAACAAGTGCGTCTTTTGGACTGTGGGAGGGAAGCTGAGTTCCCGGACGTGTCCAAGTATAGTAATAATAACCCATTGTTTTATTATCAAGTTTGGTTGGAGGTCCTATATTCCTGAAACAACGTATGGAAAATTATCTAATTAGGATTGTTCTCTAAGTGGCATCTAGGTAGTGTGTTCTCCTATTGGTTAGAACGTAAGAAACTGACCTCAAGGTCTTAGGTCTGGAAGTTCTTGATACATCACTGACTGTGAAAACTTGTAGTCTAAGCAGGTTTCGGTTACTTGTAGCCTGACTGAAAACAGAAGCAGCTATATGCCAGGAACCTTTACTGAAACACTACATGGTACTATATATCATTACTGTCCAAAGAAATTTCAAGTCACTATTTACTATTTCTTTGGACAGCGACAATACTACTAGAGTCCCATAGGATCACTAGCAGTGTTTCCTTGTTCTTTTGACGTTTACTATCCAAACCTAGGCCTAGTAATGCTTCTAGGCTGAAGTCACAGTGGACGTCTAGAGGTTTGGGATAGCTGTTCATGCCAGTAAGCACTGCGCCGGTTTAGAACATTGTGAACTCTTCAGTTGTGCAGGCAAGAGCTCGTTAAGTATTGATGTGTCTGTGAGAGCCACTGTAGAGTCATAAAACTACTGACAGTCATTAGCATGCCTCCAGCCAGGTCAACAACAACAACTGTCGTGCTTCACGACCGCAATACTGACCACTTTACCAGAAACCCCTCCTTGTGAGCTCCACCCTGCTGGCGTACAGTTATAGACTGTGAGCTTTTCCTCTAGTCCTTCATCACTTCTGGACAATGGCAGTCCTGTGGTCAGAAACTGATCAATAATTAATGAGGAGGAGGCATACCTTCTACTTCCACTCAATGACCACTTTATTAGAAACATCTACCTTGTGATTCCACTAACTGGCCACTTTATTAGAAACACTGACCTTGCACTTCCACTAACCTGCCAATTTATAAGAAACACCAACTGTGTGCTTTCACTAACTGGCCACTTTATTAGAAACATCTACCTTGAAACACCTACCTTATACTTCCACTAACTTGCTACGTTATTAGAAACAGCTACCGTGTGCTTCCACTAACCGGACACTTTATTAGAAACACTGACCTTGTGCTTCTACTAACCAGCCAATTTCTAAGAAATACCAACTGTGTGTGTTCACCTACTGGTCACTTTATTGGAAACAGCTACCTTGTACTTCCATTAAGTGGGCATTTTATTAGAAACACCCACCTTGTGCTTCCACTAACCGGCCACTTTATTAGAAACAGCTACCTTGTATTTGCATTAACTGGCCACTTTATTAGAAACACCCACCTTGTGCTTCCACTAACTGCCCATTTTATTAGATACACCCACCTTATACTACCACTAACTGGCCACTTTATTAGAAACACCTACCTTGTGCTTCCACTAACTGCCCATTTTATTAGATACACCCACCTTATACTTCCACTAACTGGCCACTTTATTAGAAACACCTACCTTGTGCTTCCAGTAAATAGACACTTTATTAGAAACATCTGCCTGTTCTTCCACTACCTGGCCACTTTTTTAGAAATGCCCACCTTGTACTTCCACAACCTGGCATTTTTATCAGAAACAGTCCCCTTGTACTTACAATAACTGGCCACTGTCATAGAAACACCCACCTTGTACTTCCACTACCTGGCCACTTTATCAGAAACAGCGCGCTAGTACGTACAATAACTGGCCACTTCATTAAAAACAGCTACTTTGTACTTCCAGTAACCGGCCACTTTATTAGAAACACCTACCTTGTACTTCCGCTTCACTCAACAGCAAGTTGACATACATAGTAGTTGTTTCTAATAAAGTGGCCAGTACGTGTACAACATTTTCTTTTCTCTTTAGTTTTGTCAGAGAAGACTTGGTCTGTAAATTAGAAAACATCTCTAAATGGAAATCACGCTGAACGCCCACGAACAGAAAACAAGCAAACAAAGAAGAACGCTCTTGTAAATCTGATTGAGTCTGTCTTTGACGGACGGGTTTGGAGCTCTGAAGGATCAGAGCTGCACCAGAGTGAATAAGCACAATCACAGTACTGCTACCTGTTTCTCTCCAGCAGCTACTACAAAGCCTGTTTTGCTTTCTGGGTGCTGAGTTTTTTTTCAGAGACCAAAAGAGTCATAAAAGAAAACGGGAATGATTATGGAATATTAACCAGAGCATCTGCGTCCAGTTATTAGATTGATAAAGCGGGTGCTGGACGAACGCTGCTCTAGTGCTCTGCTGTCTTGGAGCTGAAGATGGGATTAAAAAGATTGGTGGATGTTCAGATGGTTTGAGATCATTTGTGGGATGTTTTGGTCAGACTTTATTTTGATGGTCTTCAGAAGCTTGTCTAGAAATGCTTCAACTGTTAGCAACAGTGGTTATCAGCAGCACTAGAGTAGCACTAGGGTTTGGTTAATAAGCTAATTAGCTAGCCCGTTAATGATAATTCACCATGATGCTGGCCAACATATCCTAGAATAATGCTAATTTGTCGGTAGCCAGTAAATAAACTAGGTAGCCGGTTAATGTAACAAGCTAGTTAGCCAGTTGATGATAACTCACCATGAGGCTAGTCAACGTGTCATTGAATAATATGCTTATTTGTTGGTAATCAGTTAACAAGCTAGTTCGGTAGCCAGCTAACAATAGCTCACCACGATGCTAAAAAACGTGTCTTTGAATACTGTTGTTTATTTGTTGGTGGCCAGTTAACTTAACAAGCTAGTTAACTAGCCAGCTAATGATCACTCACCATGATGCTAACCAACGTGTCTTTGAATAAGGTTTCTTATTTATTGGTGTCCAGGTAACAAGCTAATTAGCTAACTGGCTAACGATCACTCACCACGATGCCAGCCAATCTTTGAATAATAGTATTTGTTGGTAGCCAGCTACTTTAACAACCTAGATAGCTAGCCAGCTAACAATCATTCACTTGCCAACCCGTTTTGGAATAATGTTGCTCATTTGTTGGAAGCCCGTCTATAAGCTAGGCAGCTAACTAGGTTGGGGATTTAGGATAGTTTAGGATTGGGAAATAATTCAGCAATTTAGGTTTAGGATTAGTAGCTCAGTTGAGTTTAAGATCAAGTTTAGGTTTAGGCAGAATTACGTTTAGGTCTGGTATAAGGCTCAAGTTTTGAGTTGAGGTGGTTTAGAACAAGTTTTTTGGTAGAAGTTAACGTTAGGCTTAGGTTTTGGAAAGGGTTATTTTTAGGATTAGGTTCAGGGTTATGTTTTTGGAATATGTTTAGATATTTGAATTAGGTTAATGTTGGGAGCAGGTTCAGGTTTTGGGTTGAGCTTAAGATCAGATTTAGTGTTAAGTTTTGGATTGCGTTTAAAATTATGTTAAGATTGGTCTTAAGGTTAGCTTTAGGTTTGCACTGAAGTTAAGGTTGGAATCAGGTTTAGGTTGTAAATTTAGATTAACATCAGGGTTGGTATTAAATTCTGGGTTTAATTTAAAGTTATGTTTAGGATTAGGCTTTGGGTCATGTTTATGGTTAAGTTAGGATCAGGTTTAGGATTATGTTTTGGGTTGAGGTTAGGATCAAGTTTAGGATTAGGTTTTGGATTTATCTTAAGGTTAGGTTTATATATTAGTTGTGGTTAAAATTAGGATCATGTTTGTGTTTTGTGTTAAGATCAATGTGGTGTTTAGAATGAGGGTTTTGGAATTTAGTTTGATTTAAGACTAGGATTAGGTTAGACTTTGTGGGAAAGCTAATATAAATTCAATAATACTTTGCTTGAAGGCTCAACTTCAGGGGGCCATCAAAATAAAGTGTACTGGTGTGCATGCTCTCACACATTCACTCTCTTGCGCACTCGTTTACTCTCACTCGAGCTATTTGTACAGCTGGTACCTCAGCATTGTATGAAGTTTTTAAACCAATGAAATTTGGCAAAACACCATAGCTTAAACCCCTAATAACACCTACGTCCATCACTACTTTCTTTTTTCTGCGAAAAAAAAAATTGCCTCCATCCAGAGGTGGGTAGTGAATAGCCATACTGACTTCCATGCTTCCATGCCCAGTCTACTCTGTTTCATAAATTGACCATCTAAGACCATCTAACCCACCTTCAGGCTACTCTACCCATCACAGATTTTCTTAAGCTCACCAGTGGAACCTTGTAGGTACTTGAAACAGTCTCCTCCTTTGGCTTCTTTTCTAATGCATTCATAACTTAGAACTTTAGACTTTAGAACTTTAGGCCCTCCAACCCTCTAACCACAGACACATTTTAAGAAGGGGTTTCACGTTTTTGGTGTGATATGCTTTAAGATAAAGGTCAGAAACCTGCTTCTGGAGATCTACCCTCAAGAGAAACTCAGCTCTAGCCCAAGAAACTCAGCTGATGCACTTAATTCAAATGACCAGTTATTCAATCTGAGGTGAAATGGAACTCTTCATGAGGGTAGACCTCCAGGAGCATGTCTGATGACCACTGCTTTAAGATCTTGAGCGTGTAGAAAGCTTTTTAGGTCTATATGGTAGCCAAGTGAAGGCTAGCCCACTGTAGGTGTCCATTTCTTTCAAACCTCAAACAGTTGAGAAACATAGGAAGCTCTGAGTAAGAACGTTCCTGGCTGGGTCTTAACATTATTAAGGTTTCGATACGTTGTGGCCAGGTTAAGGCTACTCTACCCACCTCTGAGCATCACTCCTTATGCTTCAACCACGGATAGAAGGCATCATCTCTGTTTGTCAATGAAATTAAGGCTCCGATACCCACAAATATTTACGGTTGTTGTTCTAACCGTAAGATGAGATTCTGGGTAGCTACGTTTACTTTAATTTCAACCATTATCTAACTTGAGAGTGGTTGTTTGAGGCTACCCACCTCTTGCTACCGTTCTTCATGCTTTAACCAGAGATTGCAGATTGAAGGTAGATTGCTTGCTTGCGAGTCTTCACTCACCAATGGATCTCTGCAGCCATATTAAATAGTTTCCAGCTTCATTCCAGGGTTCTTTATGCTCCTGAATGTTTCCTGCAGAGGCAGAGCTTGTTAAGAGGATGCAGGACACGATGCAACTCTTGGTGGAAGTTCTGGTGTAGCAGCCTGTAGACCACAGCATTCAGGCACGAGTTGAAGCAAGACATGAAGTCCTACAACCATATGGACTCTCAAAAATAAAGGCTCCTAAATGGTTCTAGGATTGGATACACACTTCTAGAGAATATCTTCATGATTATCTTTGTATAGACCCTGTGTCAAGGTTCTCTGACCCATTACAAGGTTCTTTAAACTCACAGATTCCATTTTCAAGTTTGATTCTATGGTATCACCCAAAAGAACCACTTTTGGCACCTTTATTTTTAAGATCTGTATTAAGGGAATGATGCAGGGGCCCCAGAACTAGACCCGCGACATGTCTTGGATCATGGATTTGAACTTATGATACTTTATGGATTCTGGGACTTCTACCTTTTGGCCCTGCTATCACTCTTCATGCTTCAACGACAGATTGAAGACATGGTCTGTTCTAACCCATGGACTGTTACTCTGTGTCTGCTTTCGGCTGGTCGTTGTTGTTGTTCGCAGGTGACTGCCTGTTGCTGCGCTCTGTGCCGCCCCTGGACGTTTCCTGCAGGAAGAGGCGGGGCTTGCAGAGGGAGAGCAAAATGCGGCGATATTCTCGTCGGAAGTTCTGATTAAGTAGTCCGTAGACCACGGCGTTCAGGCACGAGTTGAAGTACGCCATGAAGTAGCTGACCACAAAGAGCCAGTCGGGTACCATGGGCGCCACTCTTGGCGGATCCACAGCCACAGCCAAACCTATCAGATTCAGGGGCGCCCAACAGACAGCGAAAAGCACAAAGACGACGAACATGGTGAGGAAGTGGCGCAGCTCGCTGGGCCGGAGGCGTGGCCTTACATCACTGGTGACCCGCCTCCTCACCTGCAACGTAATGCAATGGAAAACAGACACCAACTTAAAACACACACAAATTCCTTTCTACTACAGTTGCATTGTTGGAAAAGATGTAACCCTTACCTGCAGCACAAGAACCCAGATCCTTAGGTAGCAGAACGTGACCACAGCGATGGGCAGCAGGAAATGGACGGTCACCACAGCGATGGTATACCCTGCGCTGGCCGTCTGGCTGAAGGTGCAGGAGTAGACCCGGGGGTCGTAGCTCAGTGAGCCCAGCGCAAGGTTCGGCAGGATGGCAATGGCCGTCAGAACCCAGACAAGGATGAGCAGCACTGACGTCCCTGCGCGTCCATATACCTTTTCATACCTGAGATGTTCCACCAACACAGCATCATTTTCAAGGAATGCATGCGTAGTAACCACAAGTACTATGGCTTAAACCCTAAACCCTAGATTTATTATTCAATTATTAATCTACAGACTTTTAGTCATGTGACTACCAGAGGTTGGTAGTGACTACCAGTGACTAGTTCTGTCTTTCACAAGATACTTTTGAACAGTACGTTCAAGGAATTACAAAGAACATGAGACTCCTAACAACTACCCGGAAGACCTTCTAGACCACCAAAACTTTCCCCATCAGATAAATAGTATTTCATCTTAAAGAGAGAGGAGAACATCAAGCTCCACTCTTGCATCAGATCTGAAAACATACATCCATCCTTTGACAGTGAGAACCTCAGTGCTCAGACTCATCAAACGAAAATGCTGGTGTCCTTAGAGCAATGGACTGACCACCCCAGAATCCAGACCTTAGCATCAACATGAGAAGCAGAACGTGCAACCAACTTCTAAGACTGAACTTCAGAGGGGTAGAAAAAGGAGCCGTACCTGCTGGCCTGGCAGATGAAGCAGTAGCGGTTGATGGCGATGGCGGTGATGTTGAAGATGGAGCCGATCACGCTCGCCCCCATCAGGAAACCACTCACTTTGCACTCCGTCTCCCCCGGCAACCAGCCAGCATGCAGCATCGCGTGGAGGACCAAGGGGTATGGATAGCACACCACGAGTAAGTCCGCAAACGCTAGGCTAACCACAAACACATTGCCTACAAGACATACACATCAAACAACATCACATATAACGTTTACAAATCATATACCTTACATGGTAATAGAAGGAAATGTACAAAATTCAAAATTTGATTTGAAGTGGCATCCCAGTTTGATAGAGCTTATAAAATATGCATGGATAAAACTCTGCAATTGGCTAAGATACAAGTTGACATAATGTGTCACAATACAATTCGATACTATACTATACTATACTACACTATACTATACTATACTATACTATACAACATGACAGGACACAGTGCCATGCAGTGCTATAGGAAAGCTGAGCAGTGGCAGCAGTGTGGATACTGGACAGTGGCTGGCAGTGACACATTGACTGGGCAGTGTTCCGGCCTGGTAGCATCAGCCACAAGCCTCCAGTGATGCTTCGGCTTAGTGGGTAAGTCTGCTTTCCACAAGGCAGATCCAGGCTGCTTCCTGGGTGCCCTTCTGCTCGACGAGCTTGGTCGACACATGGAGCTCCCTGCACACGTCGGCCTTCAAGTCATTACAGCTGGGGCAAGGAATGCCAATGAACTGGCGAGAAGAACACGGTGCTCAATTGTTCTGCTCTGGTGCTTCAGGCGAAGAAGAGCATGCATAGGCGAGAGCATGCATCCCATGTTATGTGTGCCAGTTGGGACTGTGGACACATAACTTGCTGCGGCTAGGCTTTAGTAGGAATGAGCCGCATGCCTCTGTGTGCCCCAGGGACTCTGCTCAGACTCTGCCTAGACTTTTTGAGGTCATCGGTAGGGTGTTAAGTTTGAGCACAAGGTAATGTAGTGTCCCACTATTGCTTCATGCGGCTGTGGATGTGCAAAGGCTTAGGGCAGGCACTGGACTTTCAGTAGAAGAGACTTTAATCATATAAGTTGTTGTGCTTGTGGATGTTAAGGTATGTTCATGTGTTGCTTGTGTCATTGGACTGTGGGGCTGGTTGGTGGGGTTTAGTGGGGACTACTTTCCTGCTGTTTTAGCTGGGATGTGTATGTTTCCGGTGTCTTCCTATTGTAATCAATGCCACAATACGATACACAGTACGCAGTACACAGTAATACTGTTCAATTCCACATAGGTTGGGACAGTGTGTGAGATGCTACACAATTTTAGACACAATATTTGGTGTTTTGTTTTTTGCAAATGTACTCTTTTTCCAAATTTGATGCCAGCAATACCTTCCTAAAAAGCCAGAGCATGCCAAACTAACTTTCTCTCTTTACTCTTCCTGAGGTAATGACTGTCCTCCTGTCTGTTGAACAATATTGAAAGACTCAGGGCCTCCACCCCACCCATCACCAGCCAGCTCTCCTGTCCATCTGTGTCTACTGCTACACCCTCAGTTACATCACTGTACACCATCCAGATGTACCAGCATTGAGATAGGATGAGACTGTTTCAGCTCACGCCCACTTTACATAAAGCCTCAGTCAGTGACTGCCTCAGTCTGAGACTGCCTCTACCAGTGCAGCTGCTAAAGCTTTGCTATCCAGATTTCAAACAGAGACTCTTTTTTTTGGTGTTTATTTTATTAAACTCCAAATACTGCTTGATCAGAGGAGGATGGGTCTCCCCTTGTAAGTCAGGTTCCTCCCAAGGTTTCTTCCTCCAGTTGAGGGAGGTTTTCCTCGCCACTGTTGCCTCTGGCTTGCTCACTGAGGGATATATGTTGTAACTGTCTGTTTTCAAAACTCTGTAAAACTGCTTTGAGACAACATCGTTGTAAAAAGCGCTATATAAAAAAAACTTGACTAGACTTGACTTGACTTTACCACCGTGTTAGATCATCTTTACTTTTACCAGACATGGGAGCAAGTCACTAAGTTGCAAGTAACAAGTAAGTCTCAAGTCTTGACAATCAAGTCCTGAGTCAAGTCCCAAGTCAATACAAACGAGTCTTAAGTCAAGTCCCAAGTCAATACAAGGAAGTCTCAAGTCAAGTTCCAAGTCTAAAACCTAAAGTCCTAGTCAAGTCGCTAGATGTAAGTTGCAGTTGATTAGTAGTATATTAAACTGACATTAATATAACATTAACATTTTTAAAGTTTGTATTATAACAGAAATAACTTGCATATAAAATTAGATCATTTCAAGCTGTTCTAATCATTAATCACCTCATTACCAGCCCATTACCAGTCCAATCACCTCATTACCAGTCCATTACCAGTCCAATCTCCTCATTACCAGTTCATCAACGAGTTAAAATAGGTGTTAAAGTAGAAAAAACACTAAAATGTGAGGCAGTGGGCCTTGAAGGCCGAGGCTGAGAAACACTGCACTGTATGGAAGTATTAGTACTCATTACACCTACAGGAATATTAATAATCACATTCTAAACCCATAAGCATTAATATCTGGACGGGGTCTTTCAGTTCTAACAGCATGTGTGAACTCTGCAGTAGCTCTGCATGGACTGATTAGTGTTTGTACTGTTCTGCACTACTTGAACACTTCCTGTCTGAGACGCTGAGCTTCCTAAACTCTTTAATGTTTCAGTAAAGTTCTCAGTGGACGGTGGAAGATCTAGGAGGGGTGAACAGAGGGAGAGAGCTTCCTTCACATTAGCTGTTGTTTATCATTATGTTACTAAGTTTGATAGCTTGTTAGCCAGCTAGCTAGCTAACTGCTCTATGTGAAATATACAGAGCAGAGACTTCCTGTTCTTTGTGCTCCTCAAAAGTGGAACAAAGTTTGAAGTGGTTGCAGCTCCATCTGTGATCTTGACTCCGCATGTCCTGCAAACTACAGCCTAATCTTTGTAGTTGAACGGGATTATTTTCGGGAGCGTGTTGCTCCTCGTCTCTGCACAAATTCAACACTGCCGCCCTCCAAAGCTCCCCGTGATTGGCTGCAGAACTTCACTTGTTGCTAGGTTACTAGATAAACTGAGCGGCGCAGCTCAGCTCCCTAGCGTTACAGCACCATGTAATACAAAATGATTAGTTATATGATTCAGTTTTATTTATTATGTTAAAATAGGGTGGCAAGTCTTTTCAAGTCTTAAAGCTTAAGTCCAATTCCAAGTCCAAGTCAGTAAAGGTAAAGTCTAAGTCAAGTCGCAAGTCTTTAGTAATGTCATCAGTTTAGTGACTCGAGTTGGAGTCCGAGTTATGTGACTCGAGTCCACACATCTGCCTTTTATCAACACTTAGTAATTGTTTGGCAACTAAAGATACAAACTGGGTCAGTTTTTAAAAAGTGGAATCTTTTTGTCATTCATCTGTTTTACAAGTCAGCTATGCAACCGTGTGGGTCTTTCATTGTATGTCCAATAGCAAACAGGTAGATCACTCTGGCACCCGCACTCCAATTAGGCAGCCACGCTGTTGTAACATACTGAAAGTTTCATGGACGTCCCTGAAAAAGACGGAGTCTAAAAGGCAGCATGTGTTCCTCCATTAACGGAGCATTAATGCTATTTACCCACTAATGCCATGACAGGTCTTTGCTCATCAGATCCCAGCAAAGCATTAGACCATTTCCAATAAGCTTGTGTCTGATGTTGCCAGGGTCTAGATGTTGAGAGTCTTAAAGGCACAGTACACAGTTTCAGCCTATTACACTTGTTATCAGATTCAGTAAATTTCTAATCACAGTCTACTAGCTGGACAACACCAGTTGAGCCACACAATGTACTTTCCGGAAACCAGCAACAGGGGGCATTAGTGCTTGTACACGAAATAGGGTTGATGGAGGAGCTTCATGCTTAACTCTGTACATAATATCCAGAGTAACCGCCAAGTGTAGCACAGACAGCAGCTAGACAGACTGGGAGACTCAGTAAAGTCCTGGTAGGTGGTCACAGGTATCTGGAGGTATCATGCTGACTGCAGGGCATCCCACAGCTGCTGTAGGGAGCGTGGAGGAGGATCCATAGAGCCAACACCACCATCCAGGTGGTCGCACAGATGCTCAACTTGGTTCAAATTTGGAGAATTAGGAGTCCAGGTTAGTACTTGGAAGTCTTGGTCAGCTCCTTTAACCAGTGTGGGACATTTCTAGCCATGTGATGTGTCACAATGTCTTGCCAGAAGATCCTATCAGCATGTACGATGTACGTGATCTGCAAGGCTATATACGCTAATTGTTATATTCATTTTAATATTAACAGAAGTATCTGCACATGGGCTCCAGCCAAAAACCCAGCCGACCCAGGACAAGCACTGTTTTGTGCAGACCTTATCTGATTGGATAATGTCTGTGAATTTGGTTCACGCCCCAAACAACATCCTGACTAATCCAGGAAGCAAACTGCCCCCGGAGGGGCAGGTGTGTCGCCATGGTGACACCCACCAGCAGCGCATCAGCAGAGCATGGCCCATTTAACTAAAAAATAATGCTCCAGCGCGCTCAATTTACCTTCGCTTTCAGGTGAGCAAACCTCCCAGTCACATTGTAAACACTTGTTTTGTTTTTTTTCCAGGCTACATAATTTATTTAATATTCACTTTTCATTTTCATTTCCGCATCTGTTTCTCTTCTTCTTACGCTTCAGTCGCTCTGAACCTGCTGCGCAAATCAAGAACCCGCTACAAACCTGCACACACACGCACACACATAAAACACACACACATACACACACAAACATATACACATACATACACACACAAACAGATACACATACACAAAACACAAACACACACACACACATACACACACACACACATACACATACACATACACAAAACACAAACACACACACACAAACATAAACACATATACAAAACACACACACATACACACACACACACATACACATACACATACACAAAACACAAACACACACACACAAACATAAACACATATACAAAACACACACACATACACACACACACACACAAACATATACACATACATACACACACAAACATATACACATGCACAAAACACACACACATACACACACAAACATATACACATACACAAAACACAAACGCACACACACACACACACACACACACACATATACACATATACAAAACAAAAACACACACGCACACACACAATCAAACACACACAAACACACACACACATACATACACACACAAACATATACACATACACAAAACAAAAACACACACACACACACAATCACACACACACAAATATATACACATACAGAAAACACAAACACACACAATCACACACACACAAATATATACACATACACAAAACACAAACACACACACACACACACAAACATATACACATATACAAAACAAAAACACACACAAACATATACACATACACAAAACACACACACACACACACAAACATATACACATACACAAAACACACACACACAAACATATACACGTACACAAAACACAAACACATACATATACATATGTACCTACACACAGACACACACACATATACATACACACACACGCATTCAAATATATACACATACACAAAACACTCATACATATACAGAAACACTCACACATAATATATATATATATATATATATATGCACATATAAACATACACAAAATGCCTATACATATATACATAGACACAGACACGCACATATACATACACACACACACACAAACGTATATATGTGCATATATATATATATATATATATATATATATATATATATATATATATATATATATATATATATATACGTACACAAAATGCAAATACATATGTACACACTCACATACACACATATACTGTATCAGTGTCAGTACATTGATGAGTTGGAGAATCACCTGTACATACAGATACACTATCCATCTTCTACACATCTATCTCTCTTATCTCTCTTTTTATTATTTCACTCCATTATTTCACTTTAATTTTATTTTACCCCCTAATTTCCCTATTTATCTCCCTCTATCTCTAACTTTTATTTCTGTCTTTCTCATTTCTGCCTGTCACCTCCCTCTATCTCTATCATTTCTCTCGCTTATTTCTCTCTTCTTTCTCGTTTACTTCCATCTCTCTTTCTTCTTTCTTTATACATTATCTATATCTTATTTATATCTCTTTCATTTCTCTCTCTACTCTTAATTCTCACCATCTCTCCTGTTTCTCTCTGTCATCTCCCTACATCTCTCTCTCTCTCATTTCCCTTTTTCCCATTCCCTCCATCTCTCCGTCTGGGCTCTCTTTTCTCTCTTTTCCACTATATTTCTCTTTCTTTCAGATACACACACACACACACTCTCTCTCTCTATTTTCTTTATCCCTCTCTGTAGCTTTCTTTTACACCCAGTCTTTATCTCTCTCTCTCTCCATTTCTTTCACTGTGTTGTCTCTCTTGCTTTCTCTTTCATCTCACTCGTGCTATCTTATTCTTTCTGTCTCTGTCTGTCTTTGTTCTTTCCTTTCTTTTTCATCGTGTCTTCTCTGTCTATTGTTCTTTCTATCCTCTTAGTCTCATTATCGTATTCTCTGTGTTCAGCGACTGTATCAAATACAATCTCACCACAACATAATAACAACACCCAACAACATCAACAACAGCAATAATAATCTCTCTCTTTCTCCTCCTTTTTACTCTCCTTTATTCACCCCTTTCTCTCTGCTCATATCCCGCTGCTCTATGTTTATTTCTTTATTTTTTTCTTTACACTTTATTTATTATTTATTTATTTTATTTCTAAACAGGTTTCACTCAGTTTCATTCTCTCAGAAATCATAACAGTTTAGCACAAACAGCCATCAGGACAACAGCCGAGCAAGAGAGGGACATAAAGAGAGAGCGAGAGAGAGACAGAGAGAAAGAAAGAGACACAAGTAATAACATGAGCAGAGAGAAAAATTAAAGAGAGACAGGACAGGAGAGAGAGCATAGAAGAATGAAAAGAGAAAGAAAGTAAATGAAACACAGCAAAAGAGAGAGAGAGAGAGAGAGAGAGAGAGAGAGAGAGAAGTGACAACAGGAGGAAGGAGAGAAGGGAGAAAAGGGAGAAAAAAGAATAAGAGCATGAGATTAAGAGGAAGAAAGGAGAAAGAGATAAAGAGCGAAAATTTATGAAACAGGGCAAAATAGAGAGAGAGAAACAAAAAGAGAAAAGAGGGAAGGAGAAAAGGGAGAAAGAGAACAAGAATAAGAGAAAGAGGGGGAGGAGAGAGAAAGTGTAAAATGAGAGAACATGAATGAAACAGGGCAAAAGAGAGAAAGAAACAAAGCGCGAAAGCAGGAAAGGAGAGAAGGGAGAAGTAAAAGAAAGATAAAGGAGAGATAAATAGAGTAAAAGAAAAAAAAATAAAAAAAGAGAGAGAAGACAAAGAACGAAATACATCAGAGTAAATACGGGCGTGTTAGAGAAAGACAGGACAGACGAAAAGAATAAGAGCGAGAGAGAAAGGAAAAAGAAAAAGAGAACAGCCTACTGAGAGAGGGACATAATGAGAGAGACAGAGAGATGGAGCGAAAGAGACAGAGAGAAAGAAAGAGACACAAGTAATAACATGGGCAGAGAGAAAAATGAAAAAAAAGAGGACAGGAAAAGAACACAAGAGAGAGAAAAAGCACGAAAGAGAGAGAAAGAGTAGAAAGAGTAGGAAAGTAAATGAAACAGGGCAATAGAGAAAGAGAGAGAGATAAGTAAAAACAGAAAAGGAGAGAAGGGAGGAAAAAAGAATAAGAGAATGAGATCAGGAGAAAGAGAGGAAGAAAGGAGGAAGAGATAAAGAGAGTGAAAATGAATGAAACAGGGCAAAATAGAGAGAGAAACAAAGAGAGAAATATGAAATGAGAGAAGGGAGAAAGAGAACAAGAATAAGAGAGAGAGGGAAAGAGAGAGAAGTATAAGAAGAGAGAGAAACAAGGTGAGAAAACAAGGAAGGGGAGAAGGGAGAGAGAGAGAGAGGGGGGAAGAAGAGATAAAGAGAGAAAAGCTAACAAGAGAGAGAAAGTGAATAAGGGCAAAAGAGAGAGAGAGAGAAACAAAGCAAAAAAACAGAGAATGAGGACAGGGGAAAGAAAAAGGACAAGAGATAGAGAGATAAAAAGAAGGAGAAAGTATAAAATGAGAGAACATGAATGAAACAGGGAAAAAGAGGAAGAGACAAAGAGAGAAAGAGGAACGGAAAGGAGACAAAGAACGAAATACAGCAGAGTGAATAAGGGCGGGCCAGAGAAAGACAGGACAGAGGAAAAGGATTTGAGCGAGAGAGAGAAAGTAAAAGAAAAAAGAGAGAAAGAGAATGAGAGGCAGACAGAGAGACAAAGGAAGAGGACAAAACAGAAAGAACGAGAGAGAGAGAGAGAGAGAGAACATTTAAATCTGCAAAAGCCACCAACACGTCTTCTCAGACTGCATTTAACACACATGCAATTAAATGACACACCCATACACACACACACTAACACACACACACACACACACACACACACACAGATGTAATTAATGACACAATAACACAATCAGAAACACACACACACTCAGTCAGTCGGAGATTCATTAGTGATGGTTGTGAAGGCCAGCGTTTAGTTAACATTAGCAATAATTAAACCAGTAATGACCCGAGACACACTCAGACTCTTCTTCTCCGCAGGCTGATGGACGTTTCTCTCTCAATTACAGCTCCGCTCATCACCATGCTGCTCCCCGCAACACTCCCACAAACACAAACACACTTACACATGTTATTCCAATCAACATCCACAATTAGTAGAAAACACAACACAACAATGAACGTATTCAGAGAAGAACTACGACTACCAGAGCTCAGCCCTCAGTTCAGCCACGTGGGAGTCATCGGCCAATAGTGATATCGGATACTTTTTATGTTCGTATCTGCCCATATGATGCTACAGAATAATGAATTTAGTTTAATAAACTAATATTTTAGTGAAATAACCCGACATCACCTCAACATTTGGCTCATTATGGTACGATAGACACATCAGTCAAATCTAAATGTCAGTCCAATGTCATTATTTTTAATTTGCAGATATTGATATTATTCAATTGCGCATCCCTAAACCAACACAATAAAACACTAATCTGAAAATGCTAATGGCTTAAATTATATTGGCACTAAGCTAAGACTTCTTAAACATAAATTAAACAAGGACGTTTGATGGCATGGGGTCTTCCCTCTGTAGATACCACACATGAGGTACGTCCAAAATCGTCTACTTGTCTACTACTCAGTAGTGAAATGAGTAGGCGAGCGCGGCTAGTATGTCTAAATACTCAGTAGTAAATCAGTAGGCGAGCGCGGCTAGTATGTCTAAATACTCAGTAGTAAATCAGTAGGCGAGCGCGGCTAGTATGTCTGAATACTCAGTAGTAAATCAGTAGGCGAGCGCGGCTAGTATGTCTGAATACTCAGTAGTAAATCAGTAGGCGAGCACGGCTAGTATGTCTGAATATTTAGTAGTGAAGTCAGTAGGCGAGCGCGGCTAGTATGTCTGAATACTCAGTAGTGAAATCAGTAGGCGAGCGCGGCTAGGATGTTTGAATACTCAGTAGTGAAGTCAGTAGGCGAGCGCGGCTAGTATGTCTGAATACTCAGTAGTAAATCAGTAGGCGAGCACGGCTAGTATGTCTGAATATTTAGTAGTGAAGTCAGTAGGCGAGCGCGGCTAGTATGTCTGAATACTCAGTAGGAAATCAGTAGGCGAGCGCGGCTAGTATGTCTGAATACTCAGTAGTAAATCAGTAGGCGAGCGCGGCTAGTATGTCTGAATACTCAGTAGTAAATCAGTAGGCGAGCGCGGCTAGTATGTCTGAATACTCAGTAGTAAATCAGTAGGCGAGCGCAGCTAGTATGTCTGAATACTCAGTAGTGAAATCAGTAGGCCAGCGCGGCTAGTATGTCTGAATATTTAGTAGTGAAATCTGTAGGTGAGCGCGGCTAGTATGTCTGAATACTCAGTAGTAAATCAGTAGGCGAGCACGGCTGGTATGTCTGAATATTTAGTAGTGAAGTCAGTAGGCGAGCGCGGCTAGTATGTCTGAATACTCAGTAGTAAATCAGTAGGCGAGCGCGGCTAGGATGTCTGAATATTTAGTAGTGAAGTCAGTAGGCGAGCGCGGCTAGTATGTCTGAATACTCAGTAGTAAATCAGTAGGCGAGCACAGCTAGTATGTCTGAATATTTAGTAGTGAAGTCAGTAGGCGAGCGCGGCTAGTATGTCTGAATACTCAGTAGTAAATCAGTAGGCGAGCACAGCTAGTATGTCTGAATATTTAGTAGTGAAGTCAGTAGGCGAGCGCGGCTAGTATGTCTGAATACTCAGTAGGAAATCAGTAGGCGAGCGCGGCTAGTATGTCTGAATACTCAGTAGTTAAATCAGTAGGCGAGCGGGGCTAGTATGTCTGAATACTCAGTAGTAAATCAGTAGGCGAGCGCGGCTAGTATGTCTGAATACTCAGTAGTTAAATCAGTAGGCGAGCGCGGCTAGTATGTCTGAATACTCAGTAGTTAAATCAGTAGGCGAGCGCGGCTAGTATGTCTGAATACTCAGTAGTTAAATTAGTAGGCGAGCGCGGCTAGTATGTCTGAATACTCAGTAGTTAAATCAGTAGGCGAGCGTGGCTAGTATGTCTGAATGCTCAGTAGTTAAATCAGTAGGCGAGCGCGGCTAGTATGTCTGAATACTCAGTGGTTAAATCAGTAGGCGAGCGCGGCTAGTATGTCTGAATACTCAGTAGTGAAATCAGTAGGCGAGCGCAGCTAGTATGTCTGAATACTCAGTAGTTAAATCAGTAGGCGAGCGCGGCTAGTATGTCTGAATACTCAGTAGTTATATCAGTAGGCGAGCGCGGCTAGTATGTCTGAATACTCAGTAGTGAAATCAGTAGGCGAGCGCGGCTAGTATGTCTGAATACTCAGTAGTTAAATCAGTAGGCGAGCGCGGCTAGTATGTCTGAATACTCAGTAGTAAATCAGTAGGCGAGCGCGGCTAGTATGTCTGAATACTCAGTAGTGAAATCAGTAGGCGAGCGCGGCTAGTATGTCTGAATACTCAGTAGTGAAATCAGTAGGCGAGCGCGGCTAGTATGTCTGAATACTCAGTAGTGAAATCAGTAGGTGAGCGCGGCTAGTATGTCTGAATACTCAGTAGTTAAATCAGTAGGCGAGCGCGGCTAGTATGTCTGAATACTCAGTAGTAAAATCAGTAGACAAGCGCGGCTAGTATGTCTGAATACTCAGTAGTGAAATCAGTAGGCGAGCGCGGCTAGTATGTCTGAATACTCAGTAGTGAAATCAGTAGGCGAGCGCGGCTAGTATGTCTGAATACTCAGTAGTGAAATCAGTAGGCGAGCGCGGCTAGTATGTCTGAATACTCAGTAGTAAATCAGTAGGCGAGCGCGGCTAGTATGTCTGATTACTCAGTAGTAAAATCAGTAGGAAAGCGCAGCTAGTATGTCTGAATATTTAGTAGTGAAGTCAGTAGGCGAGCGCGGCTAGTATGTCTGAATACTCAGTAGTAAAATCAGTAGGAAAGCGCAGCTAGTATGTCTGAATATTTAGTAGTGAAGTCAGTAGGCGAGCGCGGCTAGTGTGTCTGAATTTTTATGCAGGTGAACACAGCACACTGTGTATCCCATGATTCACCTGGAGCGGTGGATGAATTCAGAGTGGAGTAAATAAACGGTGTAAAGCTGAACGTCGGCTGTGTGTACGTAGCTACGACTAGTGAACTGCCGCTACAGAAGTTAGCGCTACTACTGAGATAAACAATGATTACATTCCTCCCGTTTCATCTTCTCTGATCTACAGCTCCACACCGTCTGATACATAATCAGATAAAAACTGTTTGTGTGGATACTAAAGCTCATCTACTGAAATTACCTACTAGTCTGACGCTCGAGCAGTACGTACTGACTCTAATCCAGTACCTACTGACAAGTAGGTGATTTTGGGCGCACCTATGGTTTTATCTGGGGTTGGCCCACAACAGTTCTAGCTTTTTCCTGTCTCTGCCCCTTCATTATGGGTCACACCTGCAGCTAGTTCACGGAGTCCTTCAAGATTTAAGCTGTATTTTCTGCTTCCTCCAGCTCGCTGGGCAGCTGCAACATTGCTGGTCCCATTGCAATACCCACAAGCCTTCAGAGAGCCAGCTCCTCAAGCTGCCCCTCCAACACCGGTTTCCCAAACTTCACCACCAGCTTTGGCTTGCTGAGCTGCCTTCTAGTGCTGGTTTTCCAAACTGCTCCTCCAGAACTGGCTTTCCTAACTATTCTTCCAGTGCTAACTTCCCAGGCTGCTTCTCTAGTGCCAGTTTTCTGAGATACTTCTCCAGTGCCGGCATCCCAAGCTGTTCCTCCAGTATTGGCTTCCATAACTTAACAATTCCAGTGCCAGCTTTCTAAGCTTCTCTAGTGCCAGTGTTCAAGTTTCTTGTTCCAGTGCTGGCTGCCCGCCTTTCCCAAAGTGTTTCAAGTTTGGGTTTCCCAGTTCACTCATCCAATGCTGGCTTCCCAAGCAATGTCTCCAGTGTTAGCTTCCCAGGCTGCACTTCTGCTGGAACATGATTCTAGCTGCAGCTCTGACAATTTCCCAGTCTATTTCTAGGCCAGCATTTTCAGCCTATGTTTCTAACCAGAATCTTAACCTTAACACTCTTTCTAGCTACACCTGTGGATAACTACCTATTTTCCACAGCGACAAAAGCTGATGGTGGCAGCGTTATAGTCTGGGGAATGTTTTCGTGGCATTCTCTGAGCCCACTCATCCATGTACTTTCTACTCCTTACATTTACACTCCATTATCAGTACTTTCTACTCCTTATATTTACACTCCATTATCGGTACTTTCTACTCCTTACATTTACACTCCATTATCAGTACTTTCTACTCCTTACATTTACACTCCATTATCTGTACTTTCTACTCCTTACATTTACACTACATTATCAGTACTTTCTACTCCTTACATTTACACTCCATTATCTGTACTTTCTACTCCTTACATTTACACTCCATTATCAGTACTTTCTACTCCTTACATTTATACTCCATTATCAGTACTTTCTACTCCTTACATTTACACTCCATTATCAGTACTTTCTACTCCTTACATTTAAACTCCATTATCTGTACTTTCTACTCCTAGCATTTACACTCTATTATCAGTACTTTCTACTCCATACATTTACACTCCATTATCTGTACTTTCTACTCCTTACATTTACACTCCATTATCAGTACTTTCTACTCCTTACATTTACACTACATTATCAGTACTTTCTACTCCTTACATTTACACTACATTATCAGTACTTTCTACTCCTTACATTTACACTCCATTATCTGAACTTTGTACTCCTTAGATTAACACTCCATTATCAGTACTTTCTACTCCTTACATTTACACTACATTATCAGTACTTTCTACTCCTTACATTTACACTACATTATCAGTACTTTCTACTCCTTACATTTACACTACATTATCAGTACTTTCTACTCCTTACATGTACACTCCAATATCAGTACTTTCTACTCCTTACATTTACACTCTATTATCAGTACTTTCTACTCCTCACATTTAACCTCCATTATCAGTACTTTCTACTCCTTACATTAACACTCCATTATCTGTACTTTCTACTCCCTACATTTACACTCCATTATCTGTACTTTCTACTCCTTACATTAACACTCCATTATCAGTACTTTATACTCCTTACATTAACACTCCATTATCAGTACTTTATACTCCTTACATTTACACTACATTATCAGTACTTTCAACTCCTTACATTTACACTACATTATCAGTACTTTCTACTCCTTACATTTACACCCCATTATCAGTAATTTCTACTCCTTACATTTACACTACATTATCAGTACTTTCTACTCCTTACATTTACACTCCATTATCTGTACTTTCTACTACTTACATTTTAAACATAGTCTTGTTACTCCTATTTCATTTCAGTTTGTTTTCATTCATCTACATTTACATTCCAGTAAAGATTATTGATAACATGTCTTTGAAGTTTGACTTTTTGCACCATTACAATACTTATAGACAACTAGTCATCATATCTTCTGCTCCATAAACACATGTTAATGCTCAGTAGTACACAGATATGACATTGTACTAAATTACATTCATGTTCAATGGGCGTATATGTGGCTGAAACAGGAAGCCTAGCGCATCCCATATTTATCAACATTAATATTTTAATATAACATTATAGTCATTATGGCTTTTAGAAGAATGGGGTTTTTGGGGAGGTGGGCTAGTGCACTATAGACCCCTGTGGTGCGGCCTAAGCTTTTGTACTTAATGGTATTTGTACCCTTACATTACTTTTACTTTTATACTTTAAGTAGTTTTGAAATCAGTACTTTTACACTTTTACTTGAGTAAAAATCTTAAGTTGATACTTCAACTTATACAGAAGGATTTTAAACCCTAGTATCTAAACTTCTACCTGAGTAATGAATGAGAATACTTTTGACACCTCTGTTTAAGTATCAGTGTTCTCTCCTCATCTCTCCTCATAAAACAGATTACTGAGACGCTCTAGTTAGAGAGAGACTGCATCACGGCTTTTTCCCGGCCACTGCAGCAGGCGACTGGTGGTTTAGCTGGTTGCTAAGCTACCGGCTGGCATCCAATACAGTAGCCCGAGGCTTAAAAATCCACTAGCATAAATGCTAATGGCTTGAGTATAAAGTGTAAATGGTGAAGGACTCGTTACAGAGTTGATAATAAAATACTGTTTTGTGTGATTATATGACCAGAAACACATTAAAACTCCAGAGAGAATCAAAATAACTCACATTTTAAAACCACTTCACTGCTCGTAGATTAGCCTGCGGTGCATCATGGGATTGTCTTAGCGGCTGAGAAAGTATTCAATACTTCCTTAAAATCAGGTCTAAATAAGGTTCCTCAGTAGACAGCATGTTTAAGGTATGTAAGAATTGGGACAGCCTACATGTTGGGAGCGCATACTATGGCGTAAAATGCTGCCTATGTAGGAGCTCACTAGGTTTTGAGACACACCCATAGAGTGCAGGTCTACTAGCTTAGGCTATGTTCAGACTTCCAGCCCAAATCTGATTTTAGGGTATATTCTGGTTGTATCCAGGTTGATTTTTAATTTTTTTTAATCAGATCCCCACAACAATTGTAGGTGGTTTGAAACATGGTTCCAATGGGATTTTATACAGATGCATCTGTAAAAGTCTGAAAGCTCTGGCTTTTGCATCACTCACAACACCACAAACAACAACCATGCGTTGTCCAGAGTGATGAAAGGGTTGGCATTCAAGAAGCCCCAAAGAGTTCTGAACCATGACTTGACAGAGCGATTGCTTGGGTGGTGGAAGGATGCAGATCCAGCTCGCCTGCATTCACATACGATAGCAACATTACCACCATGTAGTTACGGATGCCTGCATTGTACCTGCAACAACCCATACATTAGTTGACTGGTCATGTCTGGACACACAAATTCCATCCAACCACTTACAAATAGCATCTAAAAAGAGCTGATTTGAGAAGTTTTTGGGTCTCTCGCTGATCAACGTCTGACCATTGCTTATTTCTTCTCATTTGTCTCTGAATGGATATGACTGTGTTTATCCCCAGAGCTTCTGACTCCTGTGACAGTGACTCCTGGAAGTGCCCAATAAACAGGACTCTGCTCATGCATCCTTTCTGACAAGCCCACCTCTTACAGTGGACACTGCTGGTAAACAAGTATACAGCAAGTCATGGTGGGCTAAATACAGAGGTGCCAGCACAATGGACAGATCAGGTACAGTCCTCCTTTGCACTCAGGTCCACTGCAGTAAAACCTTTGATCTTCCAACACTGGTCAAGTTTTAATGATCTGCCTCCTTTTCGGCGTAATTATGATGACCTCTATACGGGCTTCCATCTCTGGTAGAAATTGTTCTTTCAGTGCCTTGTGGGGCTGAGTTGACAGAAAAGTAGGCATAGTTTAAATTATGCCTCATTATTAAAAGGCTTGTGCCGGAAGTCTGGAGTATTTCATGGCCCTTCTTCAGCCTAGGTTTGTACCTTCAGGTGCAGGCAAGAGTGCTGGGGCACTTGACGACAAGGTCAAGCATGCTCCTGCTGTTTGCAGGAACTCAAATGTTTCCACCATACCCCTGACCATAAGTGGTAACCATGGGAGTGGTAGTGGGGGGAGAAGGGGACCTGACTACCCAGGGCCTGAGTAGGGAGAGGGGCCCATGAAAATCCTGTTTTTTTGCTCACGTTCCTCGTGTTCTGGCATGGATAGGGGCCCACTTACATTGAGAGTGTACCCAGAGGGCCCAGAATTTGCTGCTACGCCCCTGGTGGTAACTGCCAAGGAACATTTTTGTGGAGGGCCATATGACTACATCTGCAGCCTTTGTGTTTCCAAGTAGGAAACTGGCAACACAGCAGGCGCAGAGGCCACTGTGAATCCAGTGCTGGGTTGCACAACACCAACCAGTGCTGGGGAGGGCACCAGCGAGTGTCTTGCTTTGTTCCTGCTTATCTGTACAAACTCTAGCATTTAAGGTGGAACATCAACCATGTAGCACTGACAGCTGGGTTCGAGACTAAAAGAGTACCGACACTCCCTTCACAGCCTGGAACGCTGGTGGGTCACACCTGCAGCTTGTTCACAGAATCCTTCGAGATTTAAGCTGTGTTTTCTGCTTCCTCAAGCTCTCTGGGCAGCTGCTGGTCCCATTGCAATGCCTTCAGAGAGCACCTGAGTCAGCTACTCTGCCCCTCCAACGCCAGTTTTCCAAACTGCACCTCCAGCTTTGGCTTGCTGAGCTGCCTTCTAGTGCTGGTGTCCTAAACTGTTCCTCCAGTACTGGCTTTTGTAACTATTCTTCCAGTGCTATCTTCCCAGACTACTTCTCTTGTGCCAGTTTTCTGAGATACTTCTCCAGTGCCGGCATCCTAAGCTGTTCTTCCAGTGTTGGCTTCCATAACCTCCCTATTCTTCCAGTGCCAGCTTCCTAAGCTTCTCTAGTGCCAGTGTTCAGGTTCCTTGTTCCAGTGCTGGCTGCCTAGCTTTCCACGGTGCTTCAAGTTTGGGTTTCCAAGTTCACTCATCCAATGCTGGCTTCCCAAGCTATTCCTCCAGTGTTGGCTTCCCAGGCTGTGCTTCTGCTGGAACACAACTCCAGTGCCAGTTTCCCTAGCTCTGCCAATCTCCCAGTTGGGTGCGTTGGGAAGGGACTGAAAAGTACTAACATTCCCGTCACAGCCTGGAATGCTGGATTTCTCCACATGGTCCACCAGTTTGGTTGCTGTTGGGGTTGTATGTAAATGTTGGGGGTGTGAATTAACGAGTCTGTTGAGTAACAGTTTAGTTTTATCGTCCCTCTTTTGTATATGCAGGATTTGAATTTGAAGGAGGAACAACAGTGTTTAAGGTTCATGGTATTTACAATTCTATTTATTAAACTCTTCTTATTACACTATATAACAGGGGTCACTAACAGGTGGACAGGAACCAGACGTTGTCCAATGCGGACCCAAACCGATAAACTATTGAGACCAATTGAATTCTTGTCTTTACAGTATACGGGCTTTGCGGAGCAGTAACCTTACAGACCAATCACCTGCGTAGTAAAATCGTTCCATATATCTTATATGTGTGTGAGAATGGTCCTAACACAATTTGAGCCCAGGTTTAAAGTCCTGGCTGGACAACCAAGAGCTCACTTTTCTCACCGAACAAGAGAAAGTGTGGAGGAATACAAGAGAGAGATAAACTGTTAAGATGTGTTATCAACACTCTAAACATTTTATTTCCCTTTTTTATTATAAACAAACACTGTATGATGGACTTTCTTTAAAAAAATTAATGTAGCCCCTTATTTTTACTTAAAGTGATGAAAAAAGCATTTGTTAAGTTCAGCATTTAAATAGTAAATACCGTCGCTGTCCAATGAAAAACAAGTATCTTCAAAAGTGCAACTTTACAGGAGAGGACAAAAACCTACTTTACTTTCAATGGAAGTCAATGGAACCATAATTATTTCCACGCTATTCTGGAGCCCTTCTATTGGTCCATTCATTATGAAAATTTTACACAATGTAAACGACCATGGGCATGTTCAAATGATGTAGAAAACTCAAAATCGACAAAAATGGAAATACATGTTTTTCATTGGACAGCGACAATATACTGAATGGTATGTGTGATGTGTTGGTGTTTCCGTAACTGATGGTATAAGATGCTGATACTAGACTACTTCAGTAAACAGGATACACCACTGAATCAGAACACACGTTAGAAATGATGATGACCTTGGCCTGAGGAAATCTCCCCTAGGTGGACCCTACTGAATTCTAACTGTATACCACTGATCTATAACAATACAACAATAAACATACAGTTTATTCTATGGCACCTTTAAGATATCACCACTTAAAACACTTATCATGCAAAGAACAAGTACTCAGGTTACCAGAAGTACCTCGAGAGGAGATGAATCATTGCTATTCGAAGAAATGCTTTTAGTCACTCAGCATTTTCTGTAACAGCATCTAAAGAATGGAACATACTCTCAGTCCATATTAGAGAAGCCAATGCTTACCATTATTTGACTGTTTATCAACCATGTGAATACTATTAGAATACTAGCCTCCTGGTAACCTTTATTGTTAAAGGAGTGGTTTGAATAATCAGAACTACAGAAATCTGATTACGACCACATGAAGTGTATGTAAACAAACACTTACGACTGCAAATTCAGGACTGTTTAAACTGGATTTCTGGTCTGCAGTGACGATTCCTATGTTATAAAATGTTGGTGGTTAACCTAACGTGTAAGGCCTTCAGTCTAGCTCCTGAAGTCCTAACCAATGGCCTGGCTTTATCTAGCTGGATGCCACAGACAAAATAATCCTGATGGGATCATTTATGGGACCCCTTAGCGTCCATATTAACAAAGAAACACTTTGTTTAAATAAAAATCCACTATAAATTACAAACGTAAGGTTTGCCTTAGCACTGTGGATTGACAGCATTTGTAGTGAGAAATGAAAATATTTGCAGTGTGGAACATTTAAATGTACAGAAAGTTTGTAGTTGCAGTGTGGAATGAAATGAATTGCAGTATTTTTAGTGTGGAATGGAAGTATTTGTAGTGTAGAAATAAAGTATTTGTGGGGAGAAATAAAGTATTTGTAGTGAGAATGGAAGTATTTTTAGTGTAGAAATAAAGTATTTGCAGTGTGGAAAGAAAGTATTTGGAGTATAGAAATAAAGTATTTGCAGTGTGGAAAGAAAGTATTTGTAGTGAGAATAGAAGTATTTGTAGTGAGAATGGAAGTATTTTTAGTGTAGAAATAAAGTATTTGTGGGGAGAAATAAAGTATTTGTAGTGTGGAATTGAAGTATTTATAGTGTAAAAATAAAGTATTTGTAGTGTGGAATGTAAGTATTTGTAGTGTGGAATGAAGGTATTTGCAGACGTAGATAAAATTATTTGTAGTGTGGAATGTAAGTATTTGTAGTGTGGAATGTAAGTATTTGTAGTGTGGAATGTAAGTATTTGTAGTGTGAAATGAAGGTATTTGCAGACGTATATAAAATTATTTGTAGTGTGGAATGGAAGTGTTTGTAGTGTGGAATGGAAGTATTTGTAGTGTGAAATGAAGGTATTTGCGGATGTAGAGAAAAGTATTTGTAGTGTGGAATGTAAGTGTTTGTAGTGTGGAATGGAAGTATTTGTAGTGTGGAATGGAAGTATTTGTAGTGTGAAATGAAGGTATTTGCGGATGTAGATAAAAGTATTTGTAGTGTGGAATGGAAGTGTTTGTAGTGTGGAATGGAAGTATTTGTAGTGTGAAATGAAGGTATTTGCGGATGTAGATAAAAGTATTTGTAGTGTGGAATGGAAGTGTTTGTAGTGTGGAATGGAAGTATTTGTAGTGTGAAATGAAGGTATTTGCGGATGTAGATAAAAGTATTTGTAGTGTGGAATGGAAGTGTTTGTATTGTGGAATGAAAGTATTTGTAGTGTGGAATGGAAGTATTTGTAGTGTGAAATGAAGGTATTTGCAAACATAGATAAAAGTGTTTGTAGTGTGGAATGAAAGTATTTGTAGTGTGGAATGTAAGTATTTGCAGACGTAGATAAAAGTATTTGTAGTGTGGAATGTAAGTATTTGTAGTTTGGAATGTAAGTATTTGCAGTGTGGAATGGAAATATTTACAGACGTAGATAAAAGTATATGTAGTGTGGAATGTAAGTATTTGTAGTTTGGAATGTAAGTATTTGCAGACGTAGATAAAAGTATTTGTAGTGTGGAATGTAAGTATTTGTAGTTTGGAATGGAAGTATTTGCAGTGTGGAATGGAAATATTTGCAGACGTAGATAAAAGTATCTGTAGTGTGGAATGTAAGTATTTGTAGTTTGGAATGGAAATATTTGCAGTGTGGAATGGAAATATTTGCAGACGTAGATAAAAGTATTTGTAGTGTGGAATGTAAGTATTTGTAGTTTGGAATGGAAATATTTGCAGTGTGGAATGGAAATATTTGTAGTGTGGAATGGAAATATTTGCAGTGTGGAATGGAAATATTTGTAGTGTGGAATGGAAATATTTGCAGTGTGGAATGGAAATATTTGTAGTGTGGAATGGAAATATTTGCAGTGTGGAATGGAAGTATTTGTAGTGTGGAATGGAAATATTTGCAGTGTGGAATGGAAATATTTGCAGTGTGGAATGGAAATATTTGTAGTGTGGAATGGAAATATTTGCAGTGTGGAATGGAAGTATTTGTAGTGTTGAATAAAAATACTGTATGAGGTTGGAATGTATTTGTGGAAAAGATTTGAATGAATGATTTGCTTGATGAAATGATTCAGTAATTATTTTTCAGTGTTAAACAGAGAACAAAGGCAAATCTGGCGTGCGTCGATGGCCCCCGATTCCCTGGAGAGAAAAAAAGAACCTGTCTCCCAGAGTTCTCCTGCCCTGCCTGGATGTTTCTGTGTTTTTCCTGCTTTAACTCAACTGATTCGACTCATTAGGTAATTGTCAAGCCCCTCATGAGCTGAGTCAGGTGTGCTGGAGGAGGCAAAATGCTAAAAAATCTGCAGCACTGCGACTGAGAGCCACTGGAGTAGATCTATTCTTTCTCCTTACACACACACACACACATACACACACACACACTCAGAAATCATCTCCGAAAGCTCTTACGCTTGCGTCCCTCTCAGTGTTACATATGAATGATCTTCTGATTTTATAGGCTGGAGCTGACAGGCATTGATCCTCTTCACAGAAAGTTGAGTGCTTTTTGGGAAAACGGTAGAGCTTTAAAATGTCTGGCTTGTGAATGTAATTTACACACTCATCTACGTCCATGGTCCCGGAATACAGCTCAAGAAAACAAAGATTTCATTCTCATTTCATCGACTTTGCGTCCAGACAATTCCCATATAATGCTAAGACGTAAGGAATTGGGTTTTGTATTTTCTGGAGTATTATTAGAGCGGAGTTATTATAATATGAAATACTGGCAGAGTCAAATATTTACAGTATGCATTTGTTGTGTACAGTGTTACTGTGGAATGTTTTGTGTTGTAGAAAGTTTGTATTTGGAGTGTGGAATGGAAGTATTTGCAGTGGTGGAATAAAAGTATTTGCTGTATGAAATATTTGTAATTTCTGTGTGGAAAGTGTGTATTTGTATTGGGTAATTAAATAATTTGCAGTGTAAAATGAAAGTTTATGTAAAATGAAAGCAGTGTGGAAGGTTTGCATTTGCGGTGTGGAATGTAAAAATATGCAGTGTGGAAAGTGTGTATTTGTACTGAGTAATTAAATAATTTGCAGTGTAGAATGAAAATAGTGTGAAAGGTTTGAAATTGCAGTGTGGAATGTACAATATGCAGTGTGGAAAGTGTGCATTTGTACTGGGTAATTAAATCCTTTGCAGTGTGAAAAGTTTGTATTTATGCTGGGTAATTAAATCGATTTCAGTGTAGAATTAAAGTTTTTGCAGTGTAGAATGAAAAAATGTGGAATGTTGGCATTTGCAGTGTGGAACGTACAATATGCAGTGTTAAAAGTGTATATTTGTACTGGGTAATTAAATCATTTGCAGTGTAGAATGTACAATATGAAGTGTGGAAAGTGTGTATTTGTAATGGGTAATTAAATCATATGCAGTGTAGAATGAACGTTTATGTAGTGTAGAATGAAAACAGTGTGGAAGGTTTGCATTTGCAGTCTGGAATGTAAACATATGCAGTGTGGAAAGTGAGTATTTGTACTGGGTAATTAAATTATTTGCAGTCTAAAATAAAAGTTTTTACTGTGTAAAATGAAAACAGTGTGTAAGGTTTGCATTTGCAGTGTGGAACGTGAAAATATGCAGTGTGGAAAGTGTGCATATGTACTGGGTAATTAAATCATTTGCAGTGTGAAACATGAAAATATGCAGTGTGGAAAGTGTGCATATGTACTGGGTAATTAAATCATTTGCAGTGTGAAACGTGAAAATATGCAGTGTGGAAAGTGTGCATATGTACTGGGTAATTAAATCATTTGCAGTGTGAAACGTGAAAATATGCAGTGTGGAAAGTGTGCATATGTACTGGGTAATTAAATCATTTGCAGTGTGAAATGTGAAAATATGCAGTGTGGAAAGTGTGCATATGTACTGGGTAATTTAATCGATTGCAGTGTGAAATGTGAAAATATGCAGTGTGGAAAGTGTGCATATGTACTGGGTAATTTAATCGATTGCAGTGTGAAATGTGAAAATATGCAGTGTGGAAAGTGTGCATATGTACTGGGTAATTTAATCGATTGCAGTGTGAAATGTGAAAATATGCAGTGTGGAAAGTGTGCATATGTACTGGGTAATTTAATCGATTGCAGTGTAAAATGAACGTTTATGTAGTGTAGAATGAAAACAGTGTGGAATGTTTGCATTTGCAGTATGAAAAAAAATATTTAGAAGGCATGAAATGAACATTTGTATTTGCAGTTGTGGAACATTTCAATTTTCAGTGTGGAATGGTTGTATTTGCAGTTTGGAATAAAACTATATGCAGTGTGGAATGAAAACTGGTTGCAGTGTGGAATTAAGTTTTAAAAATATGAAACATACAGATGTGAAGTGCAAAACCTTTGTATTTAAAGTGTGGAATGAAAGTATTTGCAGTGAAAAAATAAATTATTTGCAGTGAGGAATGATGTGGAACATTTGAATTTGCAGTGTGGAATGTTAGCATTTGGAATGAATTTATGTGCAGTGTGCAATAAAGATAAATTCAGGTTTGAAACATTTTCAGTGTGGGATGTTTGTATTTGCAGTGAGAGTGAAGTATTTTCAGAAGTGGAATATTTAAATTTGCAGTGTGCAGTGAAAGCATTTGCATGTGTTGGAAGCACTAAAATTAGAGCAATGCTTGTTATTGTGTTTTATGAATATCTAAAACATACAACTAGCCTGTGCAAATGACAAATGCTACATGTTTACAAATACACAAGTTTAAAAATTGAAATATATGACAAAAAATGTATGGATGTAAAAAAAATAGGAGCAAAAAATGCAAATTAACCTGAGTATTTACAGTGTGGAATGAAAGTTTCTGCAGAGTGGAATAGTTGCATTTGCAGTGTGGAATGAAAGTATTTTCAGTTGAGAAATAAAATTATATTTGCAGCATGGAATATTTGCTTTTTTTTGAAGTATTTTTTGTGGAAAGTATTTGCAGTGTGAAATGGAAGTATTTGCAGTGTGGAATTAAAGTATTTGCAGGCGTGTAATGGAGTATTTGCAGTGTGAAATAAAAGTATTTGCCGTGTGAAATGGAAGTATTTACAGTGTGAAATTAAAGTATTTACAGGTGTGTAATAAAGTATTTGCAGTGTGGAATTAAATGATTTGCAGGTGTGTAATAAAGTATTTGCAGTGTGAAATTAAAGTATTTGCCGTGTGAAATGGAAGTATTTACAGTGTGAAATTAAAATATTTGCACGTGTGTAATGGAAGTATCTGCAGGTGTGTAATGGAAGAATTTGCAGTGGGGCATTAAAGTATTTGCAGGTGTGTAATAAAGTATTTGCAGTCCACACTGCAAATACTTTATAATTATATATAATTTACATTACAGTATTTGCAGGTGTGTAATGGAAGTGTTTTCAGTGTGGCATTAAGGTATTTGCAGGTGTGTAATAAAGTATTTGCAGGTGTGTAATGGAAGAATTTGCAGGGTGGCATTAAAGTATTTGCAGGTGTGTAATGGAAGTATTTGCAGGTGTGTAATGGAAGAATTTGCAGTGGGGCATTAAAGTATTTGCAGGTGTGTAATAAAGTATTTGCAGTCCACACTGCAAAAACTTTATTACACACCTGCAAATACTTTATAATTATATATATATTTACATTTACAATTATATATATATTTACATTACAGTATTTGCAGGTGTGTAATGGAAGTGTTTGCAGTGTGGCATTAACATATTTGGAGTGTGTAATGGAAGTATTTGCAGTGTGGAATTAAAGTATTTGCATATGTAAATTACACAAAATGTGGAATCTTTGCATTTGCAGTGTGGAATACAATAATTTGCAGTGGGGAAAGAAAATATTTGCAGGGGTAATATTTGTATTTGCGGTTGTGGAGCATTTGCAGCATGGAAAGTTTGTATATGCAGTGTGGATTGAAAGTATTCTCAGTGTGGAATGAAAATAATTTCAGGTGTGGAACATTCACAGTGTGAAATGGAAGCTTGCAGCTTGTTATGTATTCATTATCTGTATGGAACAGAAGTATTTGCAATTGTGGAATACAAATATTTCCAGTGTGGAACATGGAAGTAGGCAGTATGGAAAGTTTGTATTTGTACTGTAGAGTGAAAGTATTTGCAGTGTAGAATGAAAGATTTTGCAGAGTGGAATATTTGTATTTGCAGTTGGGGTTAGGCTTAGAGTTAGGGTTGCACTGGGGAAAGTTTGTATTTGCAGTGTGGAATTAAAGTACTTAAAGGTGTGAAATGAAAGGAGCACACAAATATGAAGTGTGGAATTTCTGTTTTTGCAGTGTGAAATGGTTTCATTCACTGATGTAGAATGTTTGCATTTGCAATATTTGCTTTGTGCAATGTTCGTGGAGTGTTTGCATTGGGAGTGTTTGCTTTGTGGAGTGTTTGCAGTGCACCTATTTGTGAAATATTTGCAGTGTGTGTATCGGCAGCCCAGTAAACAGCTGGCCAATGACATATGAATGGAACGTTATTGTTTTCCTTCCTACTGAGTGCAGTGAGTCTAAGTGTGTGCTCGTATTAGCAAGCATGCATATAGGTCCCCATGAGTGAGTGAGTGAGTGAATGAGTATGTGTGTGTGTGTGTGTGTGTGTGTGTGTGTGTGTGTGTGTGTGTGTGTGTGCATATATGGAAGCAGAATCATCATCAGTGTGAAGTGCAGTGAAGTGCTCGTCTTTCCTCATCCACTCAGCAAACACATACAGCGTCATGTGGAGCTGCTGGAATGTCGCCCGGCCCCAAAATGCCACCAAGCTGGAGCACATCAGCAAGTGTGTGTGTGTGTGTGTTTGTGTGTGTGTGTCTTTGCGGGTTGATTACGCTGGCCTTACATCAGACACACACACACACTCTCACGCCGTTCCCATTCTCTCTGTCAGCTCCTGATTGTATTTCACTGCGTCTCGCTGACGTCGGCACATCAGCCCGATTGCAGTGACACCGCCACGGGACAACATCCACCTCTATATACCCTAAAACCCACTGCCCGTTGACCCCTGCCCTTACACGCCCCACAAGCCCCCATGCCTAGTTTTTTGCTGTCTGTCTTAGACCCCTGACCCTGCACCTGATTGGATAAAACCCTCAGCGACCCCCTCTGGAATTTATTACATCAGGGGCCCTGAAATGAAGAGGATGAGTATAGAGAGCAGAATACAAGAGGAATAAGAAAAGGAAAAAAGACGAGTGACATAAAGAGTAAAGTATAAAATAGAATTGGATCGAATAGAAATGTTTATGAATTATTTGTATATTTATTGAAATGTAAAATCTATTTCTGTTCAGTAGGAAAACTACAGCTGCCTTTTGTAGGAATATAGTTAATAATAGCTATAGCTTTAAGATACTGTGCTCACTTCTTAGAAGTCCTGTATTAATAGTTGTACTTTATTTACAGCCGTAATAACCTGCTAGAAATTCTCTAGAACAGTAATTTCTACAATGTTCTTATAAACATACATTACAACGTGTAATGCAACTTGACTTTACAAAGTATTTTGCATGTAATTATAACTACATTAGCGCAATTTTAAAAGATAATGCATTATACCTGCATGATATAAGCTTGTATACTTGCTTATAAGTAGTTATAACTACATTAGCGCAATTTTAAAAGATAATGCATTATACCTGCATGATATAAGCTTGTATACTTGCTTATAAGTAGTTATAACTACATGCATAACACTTCATAAAATGACACCATACAATTTCATACTGTCAAGTTTTACCTTGTATTATAATATCTTTGTTTTTTGCACTATAACACATCACAGGATTCTGGTATATAATCAGTTGTACATGCAGGTAAACATTTATTGGGTGTAAACAGCTCCACCCCCAACAGTAATTGGAGATATATGGGTAGGCGCTGCAGACTGAGCATCTTTTAGAACTTTTATATCATCACTGTCCAAAGAAAAAACAAATATCTCCAAAATAATCACTTTACAGAAGGATTTTGGAGCGCTTTTATTGGTCAATAGAAAATATAGAAAAATGAAAATCCACATAAATGGAGATAACTTTGTTTTCAATGCTAGTGTGAGTGTGTGTATATCGTCACTGTCCAAAGAAAATTATTATTTGAACAGCTGCGCTTTTTATAATATGATTTCTGACAACGGACCAATAGAAATGCTCCAAAACAGCTTGGAAAACATTCTGGTTCTTTTTACTTACATTAAAGTTAAAGGTTTTGTTCTCTATTCTGTATATATATATATATATATATATATATATATATATATATATATATAGTACAGAGCAAAATATTATATATACAGAATACAGAACAAAACCAGTTTGTTGTAATATATATATATATATATATATAATATTACAACAACCTGGTTTTGTTCTGTATTCTGTATATATAATATTTTGCTCTGTACTACATATATATATATATATATATATATATATATATATATATATATATATATATATACAGAATAGAGAACAAAACCTTTAACTTTAATGTAAGTAAAAAAAACCAGAATGTTTTCCAAGAGTAAGTAATGCTTTTACATACGTCAGTGTGTTTATTTAACCCATTCCAAGCTTCACCTTGTGGAAACAACCCTGTAATATTTACAGTTATCTATAAGTAATTAAATAATAATTAATAATTAATGGCATGAATATCTGCTTTGACTGCTCAGTACTTAATTAAGCTAAATTAAAATTGCTGCTGAAGGAACTAAATACATTCATACAATGTCTGGGGTGCCCAGGAGAAATCTGGAACTACACTTATTTACATCTGTTCTAATCATATCTGGTATTCTTTCTGGTGCAATTGATAAGAAAAAAAACCTATATATATTTATTGCCATTTGCAGTGTGGAATGAAAGTATTCTCAGTGTGGAATGAAAATGATTTCAGGTGTGGAACATTCACAAGCTCTTGCAGCTGGTTATGTATTCATTATCTGCATAGAGTGTTTGAAATTGTGGAATACAAATATTTTCAGTGTGAAACGTGAAAGTAGGCAGTATAGAAAGTTTGTATTTGTACTGTGGAGTGAAAATATTTGCAGGGTAGATGGAAAGACTTTGCAGAGTGGAATATTTGCATTTCCAGTGTAATGGAAAATTTTTTAGGCATGGAATGAATATTTGTATTTGCAGTGGGGGTTAGGCTTAGAGTTAGGGTTGCAAATTTAAAATTTTTACATTTTTCTGGTAATGATTTACTACAAATACATACAACTCTATAATATAAAAACATATATCTCCCTTTTTGACTTATTTTATTTTTCTACCTCATCTAAATGTGCCGTTTACATTGTATGAAAATTTCATGATAAAAGAACCAATAGATATGCTCCAAAATAACTACAAGGAAAGATTAAAACTAAAACTAAACATTAAAAGTAAAGACTGTTTATTCTTCTCCTTTAAAGTTACTATTTTGGAAATACTTGTTTTTCATTGGACAGAAACAATGTCCCTTAAGTAGTTATTAAGTAGTTTATACTATTTATATATATCATTGCTGTGGATTTTCATTTTTCTATATCAACTGAACACGACAGCTGCTCTTTACATATCCTTTGCAAGTTTCAGGGTGAGTGGACAAATAGAAATGCTCCAAAATCACATACATTGACTTACATTTAAAGTTAAGAAGGTTTTTGGCCTCTCCTGTAAATTTACTATTTAGGAGATATTATATTGCCAGGTCATAAAGGATAAATATAGGATACATAGGAAGTCCCTTTGATTTCTACATATGGTCACACGTCTTATGAATCCCTTATTCATAATATATTATAAATATATTATATCCCACACATAATACCTTTTAACGCCAGGCATTAGCTTTTATGATTGCTCTTAAGTAGTTATAATTATGTGTATATTCCTTTATAAAGTCATATATAGTCATTATATAACATATTATAATATCTGTTTATAAGAACATTATAGACATTACTGTTATACAGTGTTTATAACAGGTCATTACAGGTTTTAAGTGAAGTGTATTTACATCTAATTATTAATACAGGACTTATAAGAAGTGAGCACAGCAGCTGAAAGCCATTGCTGACATTAACTATGTTTCTAAACAAGGCAGCTGTACTGTTTTTATTTGCTGCTCAACATAAAGCAGCTGTTTGTGCTGCTAACTGGTTAGCTGTGTTTGCTAAATGCTAACAGTCTAGCACAAGTAGCTAGTTAGTCTAGAATTCCAGTTTCCAGTCAGTTACAAACAAACAAACTCAATAAAATGTATATACTACAAATAAAAATGATTATTAAAATAAATCAATAAATAATTGACGCAGTACCAGGTCCACCAAAAATCTGCTCTGTTTCACTCACATAGAACCTTGTCATAGTCTGTTACAACATCTTTATGGATGGATGTTATAATGCGTTATAATGAAACATAATAAACGTATATACTTTTATGTTATGAAGTGTCTTGCATTTCACTATAACTGCTTAAAGGCAATTGTACAACATAAAAGCATTGTAAAGTATTATGTAAGTTATATAACACCTTATTAATGCATTTATCATGCATTATAAATACTGTAGTCATGGGACGTTTTAACCTAAATATTTTATTACTGTACTTATTCAGTTTTTGTTATATATTTTATAGAACCGATTTTACTGTACTACTGCTAAATGTAGGGAATTAGAACATCAATATGTTACATAATGTAATTCCATGGAATTAAACATGAAATATATATATATATATATATATATATATATATACTGCTGTCCAAAGAAAAACATATCTTCATTGATTAGATCAAACGTAATAAATGACTGGTTGCATGTAAACACTACATTTATATAAATTATACATATAAAAGTTGAAAAGTTGAGTCCAGACCTAAACAGTCCTGAATGTGTTTGCGGCTGCAGCTGAACCAACATCTAAGTATGAAACGTCCTTTTTCAGTACTTCAGGAACTGACCCTTTTTTCAGATCCTTCCCAACCACAGCAATAACGTTCAGTCCATATATCATACATACACATATATATCAGACTCATGGCCAATAAAACTGCTGGATGAAGCCTTCAGGATGAACTCTAGGTCAAGACTGAAGCACCACACACACACACACACACACACACAGTATTTATCATTTATCAAGTGTTCTGAGTGCACATATGTAGAACGCAGCCTAACTCATCACTCTGTGTTAATGAGACACTGAATGTCACCTTGTGAGAAAACACACCTGCATTAGCGTTTAAATTAATCACAGCTATTATTGTATTTCAGTCTCAAGACAAGCATCTTCATTTTTGTGAATGGGCAAAAAGAAATGCTTCAAAATTACCCCAAATAAAACCTCTTTACATTAAAGGTAAAAAAAGTTTTTGGCCTTTTCCTTTTTCAGGTTATATTTATATATATTTGAGATAGTTAAAGTTAATATATATATATATATATATATATATATATATATATATATATATATATATATATATATATATATATATATATATATATGTAATCGCGGTCCAATAAAAGACAAGTATCTTCAAAATTGCAACTTTATAGGAGACATACTTTACTTTCAATGTAAGTCAATGGAACCAGAATTTTTTCCAAGCTATGCTGGAGCACGTCTATTGATAATCCATTCATAATAACATTTTCGCACAATGTAAATGACCATTGTTGTGTATAAATGATGTAGAAAACTCCAAATCGACAAAAATGGAGAAGTTTTTTATAGGACAGCAACAATACATATATATAATATCCTAATAGAGAGATTTATTCATTTAAAACAATCACAGGCTATATATATATATATATATATATATATATATAATTGTTGAATCACTTTTTAAGGTACAACTTCTGCTTATTTGCTGAATTTGTGAATTCGACCAATTTTGAGATATTACACATTTCTTATATTTCTTATATTTTCCTATATGTTAAATTTAGCTAATTGTGTTAAGTTTTTTGTGCTGCTAACCAGTTAGCTTTGGTTGCTATAGTCTAGCTTGAACTATATATATATAACTACTTGAGGCAATCATAAGCCTAACAAGCCTATAACAGTACACATTGTAAAGTATTATGTAAGTCATATAACACCTTATTAATGCATTTATCATGCATTATAAATACTGTAGTCATGGGACATTTTAACCTAAATATTGTATTACTGTACATACATATATATATATATATATATATATATATATATATATATATATATATATATATATATATATATATATATATATATATATATATATTAACATTCCCAGTATTTATTCTAATATTAGTGTTCAGCTAATAATCACAACTAATAATCACTAAGTTTTTGTCTTATGTGCTTAAATGTGATCAAAGATATTTGCCTAGGAAACAAAGCAAATTAGTTCAGTGTGTTATATAAAAGCACAAAATAGGCTCCTCAGAATGAAAGTACAAATTTCATTAGAAATGGACCAATAGAAATGCTCCATAATAGCTTGGGAAAAGTTCTGGTTCCTTTGACTTACATTAAAAGTACAGACAGTTTTTGTCCTCCTCCATATATATATATATATATATATATATATATATATATATATAGAGAGAGAGAGAGAGAGAGAGAGAGAGAGAGAGAGAGAGAGAGAGAGAGAGAGAGCAGTAAGGGGGTGAGATAAAAAGCAGTGGCATGTTTTCCTGCATCCATCTATCCGTCCATCTCTCTTCATCCCTGCATTCACAGTAATCCGTATCGGGACACACACTCATGTTAAAGGGGTCCGTCGCCACAGTTACTGCGCATTTGGCGGGAAGATGATGGGGTCTTTGCATTTGTAGATAAGGAAATGTCAAATCTCTGTCTCTCTCTCTTCCTCTCTCTCTCTCTCTCTCTCTCTCTCTCGCTCTTCCTCTCTCTCTCTCTCTCTCTCTCTCTCTCTCTCTCTCGCTCCTCTTCATTGCCACTGTCTTTTTTTTCCTCTTTCACCAAACAAGTGATAAACGTAGTATCAGTTTAGGGGTGAATGTTACATTACAGCTGCAACAATGACTTAACCTCCCTCTGCCTCTCTCTCTCTCTTTCTCTCTCTCTCTTCACCCGTCATATTCTTCCTGTTTTCCTCCTTCTTCTCTACATCTCTATTACTCGAGCTGCTTCTTTTATCCCTCCTCTCCAATTCCATTCCTCTGTCTATCTCTTGTAGTTGTTCTGTTCTTCCTCTCTCTCCTTTCATCTCTTTTTAACTTTACTTATCTCTCCTGTTTGACATTCCCTCGCTCTGCCTTTCTCTCTCCCTCCCTGCTTCTGCTCCTCTTATTCCTTTTCTCACATCTGACATTCTTTCCCTTTGCATCTATTCTTCCTCTCTGCACTCTGTCGGGTGGACTCATTCAGCTCCAACACTACTGCTGCTCTGTTTCTATGTTTATTCTTAAAGTCCCCCCTCCCTCTCTCTTTCTCTCCCTCCTTCTCTCTCTCTCTCTCTCATTCAGCTCTTTGCTCAGTGTAGTGTTTGTTTTTCTAACTGCTACATTCACAGTGAGAGAAGCTCCAGATCTGTCACACATCCATACATAAACCACATGAACACTGTCCTTTTAGTGTATGTGTGTGTCTGTACATGTGTGTGTGTATGTGTTATGTGTGTGTGTGTTATCTGTTTGTGTGTGTGTCTCTGCATGTGTTTTGTAGCGGTGTGTGTGCATTTTGCAATGTGTGGTATGTGTGTGTGTTTTGTAGTATGTGTGTGTGTGTTCTCTTTGTGTTTATTCCTGCATGTGTGTGTATATGTGTGAGTGTGTTTTTCTGTATGTGTGTGCATGTCCATATATGTGTTCTATTTGTGTGTGTGTGTATATATATCTACACATGTGAGTGAAGGGTTTTGTAGTATGTGTGTGTGTGTGTGTGTAATTTTCGTAGTGTATTTGTATATGTTTTATAGCGTATGGTATATGTGTGTGTTATGTAGAGTGTGGAATATATGTGTGTGTTTTGTAGTGTGGGATATATGTGTGTTTTGTAGTGTGGGATATATGTGTGTTTTGTAGTGTGGGATATATGTGTATGTTTTGCTATGTGTGTGCATGTCTTTTGTATTGTGTGGTATATGTGTGTTTGTGTGTGTGTGTTTTGTAGTGTGTGGTATATGTGTGTGATATGTAGAGTGGCATATATGTGTGTGTCTTGTAGCGTGTGGTATATGTGTGTGTATGTTTTGTAGTGTGTGGTGTATGTGTGTGATATTTAGTGTGGGATATATGTGTGTGTTTTGTAGTGTGTGGTATTTGTGTGTGTTTTGTAATGTGTGGTATTTGTGTGTGTCTGTGTGTGTGTGCATGTGTTTCATAGTGTGTTGTATATGTGTGTGTATGTTTTGTAGTGTGTGGTATATGCGTGTGTGTATGTTTTGTAATGTGTGGTTTGTTATGATATGTTATGTAAAATTGGATATATGTGTGTGTTTTGTAATGTGTGGTATTTGTGTGTGTTTTGTAATGTGTGGTATATGTGTGTGTTATGTAGAGTGGGATATATGTGTGTGTTTTGTAATGTGTGGTATTTGTGTGTGTTTTGTAATGTGTGGTATATGTGTGTGTTATGTAGAGTGGGATATATGTGTGTTATGTAAAGTGGGGTATATGTGTGTGTTTTGTAGTGTGTGGTATTTGTGTGTGTTTTGTAATGTGTGGTATATGTGTGTGTTATGTAGAGTGGGATATATGTGTGTGTTTTGTAATGTGTGGTATTTGTGTGTGTTTTGTAATGTGTGGTATATGTGTGTGTTATGTAGAGTGGGATATATGTGTGTTTTTTGTAGTGTGTGGTATATGTGTGTGTTTTGTAATGTTTGGTGTGTGTGCCTGTGTTTTGTAGTGTGTGGTATATGTGTGTGTATGTTTTGTTGTGTGTGGTATATGTGTGTGTGTGTGTGTGTGTGTGTATGTTTTGTAATGTGTGTGTTTTATAGTGTGTGGTATGTTATGTAGAATTGGATACGTGTGTGTTTTGTATTGTGTGGTATTTGTGTGTGTGTGTGTGTGTGCATGTGTTTAATAGTGTGTGGTATATGTGTGTGTATGTTTTGTAGTATGTGTGTGTATGCGTATGTGTGTGTATGTTTTGTAGTATGTGTGTGTGTGTCAGAGTGCGTCTCCAGTAATGAACAGACGACATTTTAAACCATCTGGAGCTTCATATTAATGATGAAATATTTTAGTATTAAATCACGATTAATATTCACTACACACACACACACACACACACACACACACACACACTATCATACACAACCGCACAAATAATCAGCGATAGGCAAAAGTCAGAGACCCTCATTCATTTCATTTCCAGTTTTACAAATAACCCCAAACAGATTCTGTGATATTGAGGACGTCTGGACTCTGGGGTGGTCAGTCCATTGTTCTGAGACCACCAGCAGCTTCTTTGTTTAATGTGTCTGTATCTCCTTTTCTCAGCGAGGAACTTCTTGAACAGATACACATCCTTTCAGACCCATAGAGCAGAGGTGTCTTCTCACAGTGGAAGGATAGATGGAGGTTTTTAGGTCTGATGCAGGAGTGGAGCTAGATGTTCTCCTTTTGCTCAGAGATGAAAACTCTGTCTGAAGTGGACAGTGTTGGTGGTCTACCAGGGTCTTCCAGGTGATTCTTAGGAGTTGCTCCGTTTTTTTCACTCTCCTGAAAAATTCCACTGGTTTTGACTGGAAGTTTAATCAATGAAGGGGTCTCAGACTTTTGCATGGTCCTGTATGAACACACACACACAGGGGCCTTCCGAGCTTCACAAACTTCACACACTCCATCAGCCGTGACCTTGTGTATGTGTTGGTATGTGTGTGTGTGTGAAGCGTGTGAAGCTCGGAAGGCCCTGCGAGCGTCTCCGACTGTAACACACACTGATCCTCCTGCTGTTGTTTACTGTTGTTGTTTACTCCTCTGCTCGGATATCCGTTACGTAACGTCTGAGGAGTCGGCCGTGCACGTGCGCCGTATCGCCGGCAAATACGCGAGTGGGTCAATATGCAAATTAGTCATGCTGCTCAATAACAGATGAGCTGGTTGAGTGGCGGCAGCTGCCGACAGACACGTGTAGGAATCTGTTACACACCGTGTACCATAGAAACTGACAATCAATCAACCAATCATTCAATCAACCAACCAATCACCAATTAAGCATGTACTCCATTACACAGCACACATATACACACTGTCTCTCCCTCTCTTCTTATTCTCTCTCTCTCTCCTTTCTTTCTTTCTTGCTCTTTCTCTTCTCCTCTTTCCATGTCTATTTCTTCTCTCCTTCTTTCACTCTGTATCTCTTCTCTCTTTCTTTTTCTTTTTTAATTATCTATCTCCCTATCTCCTCTAATTCTCTCTCTCTGTTCCTTCTTTCCTGCTCTTTCTCTCCTCTCCTTCTCTCTCCATGTCTGTTTCGTCTCTCCTTCTCTCTCGCTGTATCTCCTCTCTCTCTCTCTCTTTTAATTCTCTATCTCCCTCTCTTTTCTCCTTCTCTTCTCTATTTCTCTCTTTTCTTTCTTTCTTGCTCTTTCTCTTCTCCTCTCTCAATGGCTCTGTATCTCTTCTCTTTCTCTTTTTAAATTTCTTTTTCTTTCTTTGTCTCCCTCTCTCCTCTAATTCTCTCTCTCTTTTCCTTCTTTTTTGCTCTTTCTCTCCTCTCCTTCTCTCTCCATGTCTGTTTCGGCTCTCCTTCTCTCTCGCGGTGTCTCTCCGCTTTCTCTCACTTCTCTCCATTCTGTCTATTTCCTTCTGCCCTCTTTCCCTCTTTCTATCTCCCGTTCTCCTCTCCTTCTTTCTCTCCAACTCCCTCTTTTTCTGTCTGTTTTTTTCTCTTCCCATCCAGTTCTGCCTCGTCTTCTATTGTCCCCTTTCTCACATTTTTCTTTCTTTCCCTCTTTCCTTCCCTTTTTTATGTTTCTCTTTTCTATTTCTCTTTCTATCCCTCTTTTCTTTCTACTGTCCCTTCTTCCTCACATTTTCTCTCTCCCTCTTCCTCTCTTTTTTTTCTGTTTCCCTATATCTGTTTTCCCTTTTTTCTCTCTCCCTCTTCTTTCCCTCGTTTTTTCTCTTTTCCTCTGTCTCTTCTGCTATTTTGTTTCTTTCTTCCTTTTTTCTCATTCCCTCTTTTTTCTGTCTTCCTCAACCCTCGTTTTTCTCTCCATTCTGTTGATCTCTCCTTTCTGTCTTGTCCTCTTCTTTTTCTCTCACTGTTTTTATCTATCATTCCCTCTTTCTCTCTTTTTCTCTATTTCTTTCTTTTCCCTTTCCTCTTTCCCTCTCAGTTTCACTCTCTTTCTTTCTTTTCCCTCTGTCTCTCTCCTTCTTTCTCTCTTTCATCATATTACCCTTTTTCTCTCATCTCTTGCTCTCGTTCCCTCTCTCTGTCATTTCTGTTTAATGCTGTTTGTTGCTGTCCTTCTCTTTCTCGTTCTCCTCCTCTATCCCCCCTTTTCTCTCTTTCCCGCTCACCTGCGTTCCTCAGTTTCCTGTTCCTCAGGACTGATATGATGACCAGTGCGTTGCCCAGCACGTCCACCACGCTGGTAAAGATCAACACAGCCGCGAGCACGGTGACCACCCAAGCGGGACGCGCACTCGGAGCTGTCTCCGTCCGGTTCCTGACCAGGGACACATCCTCCGGCATGTCGACACACACACACACACACACACACACACACACACACACACACACACACACACACTCACACACACACACACTCACACGGTCCTTGACATTCCCTCTCCGTCACATGAGGGAGCTCGAGACGGCGGTGATGATAATGATGATGATGATGGTGGCGGTGGTGGTGATGAAGAGGCTTAACTTCTCGCGCCTCTCTCGTGCACCGCCGTGTCTCGGTGGTATCTCGCGCCAAAACCGGTGTTTTCCCATCGACGGGGCAACAACAAGAGGCACCGCGCGCGCGGGCTTCCTTCTGCCCCTCCTACACCCTCTTCGCGCTCACCTCGTTTGCATACACGCGCCCGCCAGCCGTTATGAGCGCGCGTGTGTGTGAGTATGTGCGTGGAAAAGCGCGAGTCATGCGTGCGCGCGTGGCTGCACTGTTATTAATTCAGCAGTCGGTAACGGGAATCCGCGCGCGAGCGTCTGTGTGTGTGTGTGGGTCCCTGGTAACTCCAATTAAACCGCAGCTCGAGCGACCGCACCTCTCAGTGATACTGCCGCGGCTGCTCCGCGCGCTTAGTGGCACGAGGTTTCCCCACGGCTGGAGAGTGTGTGTGTGTGTGTGTGTGTGTGTTTGTGTGTGTGTGTGTGTGTGTGTGCTGGGATCCAGTGGTACCTGCAGTTAATAACGGTGTTGTATTACAGCGCCCCGTGGCGTTCTTACCGCGCTCGCGTGCGAGAGAACGAGAGTGCATGGGGTGATGGGGAAAAAAAAAAAAAGAATGAATGAACGAATGAATGAATGAAAAAAGAAAACAAAGAACGAAACATACTGTTGTTTCTTATTCTTTATACTGTTTCATACTTTCATACAACTGGAAAAAACTGGGTTCATTCAGTATTTTATTCAAACTCCACTATAATACTCTCCACTATACTATACCACTGTAGTCTACAGCAGGGGCTCCCAACCTTTTGGAACCCAAGGCCCACTTAACCCACCCCAAAACTTTCCACAGCCCCCCAGAATATTTTTATAGCCATTTAAAACCAAATACAGTGAACTATCCACGCGACCTGTGAAACTGACTGCAATAATCACACAACAAAAGAAACTAAACAGTTACAGCACTTTTAGTCACTCAACTAATGAGCTGGCTGATGTTGTTTGCCAGCTACCAAGTGGTGGATGTCAGGTTGAAGTGCAGAAAGTTGAAAACGGAGCTCAACATTAAGCCTATTCCTGTATTTGGTCCAGCCTTTGCTATAAGCTGCGCTACACAGTACAACAACAACAGCTTTAGCATTATTGGTTCCATAGCAAGCCATGCTCTTTTTCCTGCTTTGGTCTTCTTTAAGTTTGTTCTCAAAAAAATTCCACAGGTTTAGACGCATACTCGCTGTGCTTAGTCTCCAAATGTCGACGTAACTTGGTTGGCTGTGGTAGCGGCTCGTGTCATGTGACTACGCCAAACCAATTAAAGAACTCAAAACTAAACAGTTTAGTTTAGCAAATAAACTAACTAAATATGCTGAACTATCTATTTATTGGAGAAAAAATACTTGGCAGTACGTCTGCGGACCACTGGGGCGCCACGGCCCACAGGTTGAAAACCACTGGTCTACAGGTATGCTAGATTTTTCTACAACTCATCTCTACATAATGATACAGTGCTTTGTTTAACCTAACTCAACACCTAGCTACACCAAACTACAAGAATCTATGCTACAATACTTTACACTTCACTACAGTAATTTCAAATACTCTACACTACCCAGCACTACGCAGCACTCTTTACAACTGTTCTACTACTGCAGAGTGCTTAGCATTATTCTGAAGTATTTTGCACTATGCTGCACTACTGCTGCAATACCCTACGTCTACATTACCCATCAATACTATACACTTTTCAACACTATTCCACAATACTCTTCAATACTTTACACTACGCTACTCTACTCAAGATTGACCATGCTACAGTACTTTAAAATATTCTAGCCTGCACCACTCCTCAATGCTCTACACTAAGTTTCAATCTTACTCTACCCAACACTGCACTACTCTACAATATTTTTCACTATTCTACACTACTTGACAAGATTTTAACCTATGCTACTCTACAATACTTTAAACTGTGCCAAACTATATTTTTTAACACTTTACAGTAACACTTTACTTATGCTACACTATTCTTCATCACATTATGCTTGGCTACATTACTCTACAATGCTATGCCACAATACTCTTCAATACTTTACACTATGCTACACTACTCAAGACTCAATACAGTACATCTTGACCATGCTACAGTACTTTAGAATATTCTATGCCCGCACTACTCCTCAACACTCTACACTAAGTTTCAAACTTACTCTGCTGCACTACTCTACAATATTTTACACTATGCTACACTATTTGACAAGATTTTAACCTATGCTACTTTACAATACTTTAAACTGTGCCCAACTATTTTTTTTACACTTTACAGTAACCCTTTACTTAAGCTACACTACTCTTCATCACATTATGCTTGGCTACATTACTCTACAATGCTATGCCACAATACTATTCAATACTTTACACTATGCTACTCTACTCAAGACTCAATACAGTACATCTTGACCATGCTACACTACTTTAGAATATTCTACGCTTGCACTACTCCTCAACACTCTACACTTTCAAACCTACTCTATACCACGCTGCACTACTCTACAATATTTTACACTATTCTACACTACTTGACAAGATTTTAACCTATGCTACTCTACAATACTTTAAACTGTGCCAAACTATTTTTTTACACTTTACAGAAACACTTTACTTATGCTACACTACTCTTCAAAATTTTATGCTTGGCTACATTACTCTACAATGCTTTACACTATACTACACTACTTTACAATAATTCACGCTATGCTGCACTCCACTATTCTACAATACTCTACACTACATCTAGACTGTACTATACTACAAAACTACACTATGCCACACTGCTGTACACTACTTAACATTATACTACACTAATCTACAATACATTGCACTGGCAGACTACTCTACATTTTACACAATGCTACATTACTCTTCAAGACTTTACACTATTTCACACTACCCTATAATGCTTTACACTATGCTACACTACTTTACAATACTCTGTACTGTACTACAGAACTCCACAACAATTTGCACTACACTTCACTACAATACTCTACACTACATCTTCATTATTCATTAGTGCTCTACAATACTTTACACTGACACTACTTTTCAATACTCTACAAATTCTTTGCCATGCTGCAATACTCCACAATACTGTACGCCTACACTACTTTATGCTTCACTATATTACAAAACTTTACACTATGCTACACTGCTCTACAATATTTTGCACTATATTACACTAATCTACAGTACTTTACAATACTCTATAACTACTCTACAACACACTGTGTTAAACTACTTTACAACAATTTACCCTGTGTTGCACTACAATACTCTACACCTCTGCATCATGCAATACTATTCTACAAAACTCTACAGTACTCTAAAGTACCATATACTCTACAATACTTCACACTATATATATACTATCATACACTACTCTGTAACACTCTATACTTACAGCACTCTATGTACTGTACAGTGCTTTACACTCTAAACAGTATTTACTCAGAGTAATGCTACTTTATTAATACTCCATATACAAGATAGTAGGCTACACTACAATACTTGACACTATGCTTGACACTCTACACAATGCTACTTAACTCTGTAATACTGTACAAAACATTTACACTATGCTATCCTACTTTACAAAGCTCCCCACAACTCTCCACTACACTGTTACACCACCTATGCTACATTATTCTACTCTGTAACACTCTACACGTGTGCTGCAATATGGGAAAAGCAAACAAAAAAGGAAAGAAAGCACTAATTTGGAATTATTTTTCTTTTATAGTGTTTAATACTTACAATAATTTACACTTGCAGTACACTACAATATTCTGCACTACATCTACACTATACTATACGACAAGACTACACTACACTGCTCTACAATACTTAAAATTATATTACACTAATCTACAATACATTGCACAATGTCAGACTACTTTACACTTTACACTATGCTACAATACTCTCCAACACTTTACACTATGCCACATTACTCTCCAACACTTTACACTATGCCACACTACTCTCCAACACTGTACACTATGCTACAATACTCTCCAACACTTTACACTATGCCACACTACTCTCCAACACTTTACACTATGCTACACTACTCTCCAACACTTTACACTATGCTACATTACTCTCCAACACTTTACACTATGCTACAATACTCTCCAACACTTTACACTATGCTACACTACTCTCCAACACTTTACACCATGCCACACTACTCTCCAACACTTTACACTATGCTACACTACTCTCCAACACTTTACATTATGCTACACTACTCTCCAACACTTTACATTATGCCACACTACTCTCCAACACTTTACACTATGCTACACTATTTCCAACACATTACACTATGCCACACTACTCTCCAACACTTTACATTATGCCACACTACTCTCCAACACTTTACACTATGCCACACTACTCTCCAGCACTTTACACTATGCCACACTACTCTCCAACACTTTACACTATGCTATAATAATCTACAATACTTTACACTATGCTACACTACTCTCCAGCACTTTACGCTATGCTACACTACTCTCCAACACTTTACACTATGCTACACTACTCTCCAACACTTTACACTATGCTACACTACTCTCCAACACTTTACACTATGCCACACTACTCTCCAGCACTTTACACTATGCCACACTACTCTCCACCACTTTACACTATGCTACACTACTCTCCAACACTTTACACTATGCTACACTACTCTCCAACACTTTACACTATGCCACACTACTCTCCAACACTTTACACTATGCTACACTAATCTCCAACACTTTACACTATGCCACACTACTCTCCAACACTTTACACTATGCTACACTACTCTCCAACACTTTACACTATGCTACACTATTCTCCAACACTTTACACTATGCCACACTACTCTCCAGCACTTTACACTATGCTACACTACTCTCCAACACTTTGCACTATGCTATACTACTCTCCAACACTTTACACTATGCCACACTACTCTCCAACACTTTACACTATGCCACACTACTCTCCAGCGCT
>CM038716.1:7951179-7987807 GCA_021613375.1 Megaleporinus macrocephalus
ACGCTCGCCTACTGATTTACTACTGAGTATTCAGACATACTAGCCCCGCCCGCCTACTGATTTACTACTGAGTATTCAGACATACTAGCCGCGCTCGCCTACTGATTTCACTACTGAGTATTCAGACATACTAGCCGCGCTCGCCTACTGATTTACTACTGAGTATTCAGACATACTAGCCGCGCTCGCCTACTGATTTACTACTGAGTATTCAGACATTCTAGACGCGCTCGCCTACTGATTTACCTACTGAGTATTCAGACATACTAGCCGCGCTCGCCTACTGATTTCACTACTGAGTATTCAGACATACTAGCCGCGCTCGCCTACTGATTTCACTACTGAGTATTCAGACATACTAGCCGCGCTCGCCTACTGATTTCACTACTGAGTATTCAGACTTACTAGCCGCGCTCGCCTACTGATTTCACTACTGAGTATTCAGACATACTAGCCGCGCTCGCCTACTGATTTCACTACTGAGTATTCAGACTTACTAGCCGCGCTCGCCTACTGATTTCACTACTGAGTATTCAGACATACTAGCCGCGCTCGCCTACTGATTTCACTACTGAGTATTCAGACATACTAGCCGCGCTCGCCTACTGATTTACTACTGAGTATTCAGGCATACTAGCCCCGCCCGCCTACTGATTTCACTACTGAGTATTCAGACATACTAGCCGCGCTCGCCTACTGATTTACTACTGAGTATTCAGACATACTAGCCGCGCTCGCCTACTGATTTACTACTGAGTATTCAGACATACTAGCCACGCTCGCCTACTGGTTTTACTACTGAGTATTCAGACATACTAGCCACGCTCGCCTACTGATTTACTACTGAGTATTCAGACATACTAGCCGCGCTCGCCTACTGATTTACTACTGAGTATTCAGACATACTAGCCGCGCTCGCCTACTGATTTACTACTGAGTATTCAGGCATACTAGCCCCGCCCACCTACTGATTTCACTACTGAGTATTCAGACATACTAGCCGCGCTCGCCTACTGATTTACTACTGAGTATTCAGACATACTAGCCGCGCTCGCCTACTGATTTACTACTGAGTATTCAGACATACTAGCCCCGCTCGCCTACTGATTTCACTACTGAGTATATCAGACATACTAGCCGCGCTCGCCTACTGATTTACTACTGAGTATTCAGACATACTAGCCGCGCTCGCCTACTGATTTACTACTGAGTATTCAGACATTCTAGACGCGCTCGCCTACTGATTTACTACTGAGTATTCAGACATACTAGCCGCGCTCGCCTACTGGATTTCACTACTGAGTATTCAGACATACTAGCCGCGCTCGCCTACTGATTTCACTACTGAGTATTCAGACATACTAGCCGCGCTCGCCTACCTGATTTCACTAATGATTATTCAGACTTACTAGCCAGCGCTCGCCTATTGATTTCACTACTGAGTATTCAGACATACTAGCCGCGCTCGCCTACTGATTTCACTACTGAGTATTCAGACATACTAGCCGCGCTCGCCTACTGATTTCACTACTGAGTATTCAGACATACTAGCCGCGCTCGCCTACTGATTTCACTACTGGGTATTCAGACATACTAGCCGCGCTCGCCTACTGATTTCACTACTGAGTATTCAGACATACTAGCCGCGCTCGCCTACTGATTTCACTACTGAGTATTCAGACATACTAGCCGCGCTCGCCTACTGATTTCACTACTGAGTATTCAGACATTACTAGCCGCGCTCGCCTACTGATTTCACTACTGAGGTATTCAGACATACTAGCCGCGCTCGCCTACTGATTTCACTACTGGTATTCAGACATACTAGCCGCGCTCGCCTACTGATTTCACTACTGAGTATTCAGACATACTAGCCGCGCTCGCCTACTGATTTCACTACTGAGTATTCAGACATACTAGCCGCGCTCGCCTACTGATTTCACTACTGGTATTCAGACATACTAGCCGCGCTCGCCTACTGATTTCACTACTGAGTATTCAGACCATACTAGCCACGCTCGCCTACTGATTTCACTACTGAGTATTCAGACATACTAGCCGCGCTCGCCTACTGATTTCACTACTGGGTATTCAGACATACTAGCCGCGCTCGCCTACTGATTTCACTACTGAGTATTCAGACATACTAGCCGCGCTCGCCTACTGATTTACTACTGAGTATTCAGACATACTAGCCGCGCTCGCCTACTGATTTACTACTGAGTATTCAGACATACTAGCCGCGCTCGCCTACTGATTTCACTACTGGGTATTCAGACATACTAGCCGCGCTCGCCTACTGATTTCACTACTGGGTATTCAGACATACTAGCCGCGCTCGCCTACTGATTTCACTACTGAGTATTCAGACATACTAGCCGCGCTCGCCTACCTGATTTCAACTACTGAGTATTCAGACATACTAGCCGCGCTCGCCCTACTGATTTCACTACTGAGTATTCAGACTTACTAGCCGCGCTCGCCTTCTGATTTCACTACTGAGTATTCAGACTTACTAGCCGCGCTCGCCTACTGATTTCACTACTGAGTATTCAGACATACTAGCCGCGCTCGCCTACTGATTTACTACTGAGTATTAGACATACTAGCCACGCTCGTCTACTGATTTCACTACTGGGTATTCAGACATACTAGCCGCGTTCGCCTACTGATTTCACTACTGAGTATTCAGACTTACTAGCCGCGCTCGCCTACTGATTTCACTACTGAGTATTCAGACATACTAGCCGCGCTCGCCTACTGATTTCACTACTGAGTATTCAGACATACTAGCCGCGCTCGCCTACTGATTTACTACTGAGTATTTAGACATACTAGCCACGCTCGCCTACTGATTTCACTACTGGGTATTCAGACATACTAGCCGCGCTCGCCTACTGATTTCACTACTGAGTATTCAGACATACTAACCGCGCTCTCCAACTGATTTCAGTACTGAGTATTCAGACATACTAGCTGCGCTCGCCTACTGATTTCACTACAGAGTATTCAGACATACTAGCCACGCTCGCCTACTGATTTCACTACGGGTATTCAGACATACTAGCCACGCTCGCCTACTGATTTCACTACTGGGTCTTCAGACATACTAGCCGCGCTCGCCTACTGATTTCACTACTGAGTATTCAGACATACTAACCGCGCTCTCCTACTGATTTACTACTGAGTATTCAGACATACTAGACGCGCTCGCCTACTGATTTCACTACTGAGTATTCAGACATACTAACCGCGCTCTCCTACTGATTTCACTACTGAGTATTCAGACATACTAGACCGCGCTCGCCTACTGATTTCACTACTGAGTATTCAGACATACTAGACGCGCTCGCCTACTGATTTCACCACTGAGTATTCAGACATACTAGACGCGCTCGCCTACTGATTTCACTACTGAGTATTCACACATACTAGCCACGCTCGCCTACTGATTTCACTACTGAGTATTCAGACATACTAGCCACGCTAGCCTACTGATTTCACTACTGAGTATTCAGACATACTAGCCGTGCTCGCCTACTGATTTCACTACAGAGTATTCAGACATACTAGCCACGCTCGCCTACTGATTTCACTACTGGGTATTCAGACATACTAGCCGTGCTCGCCTACTGATTTACTACTGAGTATTCAGACATACTAGCTGCGCTCGCCTACTGATTTCACTACAGAGTATTCAGACATACTAGCCACGCTCGCCTACTGATTTCACTACTGGGTATTCAGACATACTAGCCGCGCTCGCCTACTGATTTACTACTGAGTATTCAGACATACTAGCCGCGCTCGCCTACTGATTTCACTACAGAGTATTCAGACATACTAGCCACGCTCGCCTACTGATTTCACTACTGGGTATTCAGACATACTAGCCGCGCTCGCCTACTGATTTACTACTGAGTATTCAGACATAGTAGCCGCGCTCACCTACTGATTTCACTACTGGGTATTCAGAATACTAGCCGCGCTCACCTACTGATTTCACTACTGAGTATTCAGACATACTAGCCGCGCTCGCCTACTGATTTACTACTGAGTATTCAGACATACTAGCTGCGCTTTCCTACTGATTTACTACTGAGTATTCAGACATACTAGCAACGCTCGCCTACTGATTTCACTACTGAGTATTCAGACATACTAGCCGCGCTCGCCTACTGATTTACTACTGAGTATTCAGACATACTAGCTGCGCTTTCCTACTGATTTACTACTGAGTATTCAGACATACTAGCCGCGCTCGCCTACTGATTTACTACTGAGTATTCAGGCATACTAGCCCCGCCCACCTACTGATTTCACTACTGAGTATTCAGACATACTAGCCGCGCTCGCCTACTGATTTACTACTGAGTATTCAGACATACTAGCCGCGCTCGCCTACTGATTTACTACTGAGTATTCAGACATACTAGCCACGCTCGCCTACTGATTTACTACTGAGTATTCAGACATACTAGCCACGCTCGCCTACTGATTTACTACTGAGTATTCAGACATACTAGCCGCGCTCGCCTACTGATTTACTACTGAGTATTCAGACATACTAGCCGCGCTCGCCTACTGATTTACTACTGAGTATTCAGGCATACTAGCCCCGCCCACCTACTGATTTCACTACTGAGTATTCAGACATACTAGCCGCGCTCGCCTACTGATTTACTACTGAGTATTCAGACATACTAGCCACGCTCGCCTACTGATTTACTACTGAGTATTCAGACATACTAGCCGCGCTCGCCTACTGATTTACTACTGAGTATTCAGACATACTAGCCCGCGCTCGCCTACTGATTTACTACTGAGTATTCAGACATACTAGCCGCGCTCGCCTACTGATTTCACTACTGAGTATTCAGACATACTAGCCGCGCTCGCCTACTGATTTACTACTGAGTATTCAGACATACTAGCCGCGCTCGCCTACTGATTTACTACTGAGTATTCAGACATTCTAGACGCGCTCGCCTACTGATTTACTACTGAGTATTCAGACATACTAGCCGCGCTCGCCTACTGATTTCACTACTGAGTATTCAGACATACTAGCCGCGCTCGCCTACTGATTTCACTACTGAGTATTCAGACATACTAGCCGCGCTCGCCTACTGATTTCACTACTGAGTATTCAGACTTACTAGCCGCGCTCGCCTACTGATTTCACTACTGGGTATTCTGACATACTAGCCGCGCTCGCCTACTGATTTACTACTGAGTATTCAGACATAGTAGCCGCGCTCACCTACTGATTTCACTACTGGGTATTCAGACATACTAGCCGCGCTCACCTACTGATTTCACTACTGAGTATTCAGACATACTAGCCGCGCTCGCCTACTGATTTACTACTGAGTATTCAGACATACTAGCTGCGCTTTCCTACTGATTTACTACTGAGTATTCAGACATACTAGCAACGCTCGCCTACTGATTTCACTACTGAGTATTCAGACATACTAGCCGCGCTCGCCCTACTGATTTACTACTGAGTATTCAGACATACTAGCTGCGCTTTCCTACTGATTTACTACTGAGTATTCAGACATACTAGCCGCGCTCGCCTACTGATTTACTACTGAGTATTCAGGCATACTAGCCCCGCCCACCTACTGATTTCACTACTGAGTATTCAGACATACTAGCCGCGCTCGCCTACTGATTTACTACTGAGTATTCAGACATACTAGCCACGCTCGCCTACTGATTTACTACTGAGTATTCAGACATACTAGCCACGCTCGCCTACTGATTTACTACTGAGTATTCAGACATACTAGCCGCGCTCGCCTACTGATTTACTACTGAGTATTCAGACATACTAGCCGCGCTCGCCTACTGATTTACTACTGAGTATTCAGACATACTACCCGCGCTCGCCTACTGATTTCACTACTGAGTATTCAGACATACTAGCCGCGCTCGCCTACTGATTTACTACTGAGTATTCAGACATACTAGCCGCGCTCGCCTACTGATTTACTACTGAGTATTCAGACATTCTAGACGCGCTCGCCTACTGATTTACTACTGCGTATTCAGACATACTAGCCGCGCTCGCCTACTGATTTCACTACTGAGTATTCAGACATACTAGCCGCGCTCGCCTACTGATTTCACTACTGAGTATTCAGACATACTAGCCGCGCTCGCCTACTGATTTCACTACTGAGTATTCAGACTTACTAGCCGCGCTCGCCTACTGATTTCACTACTGAGTATTCAGACATACTAGCCGCGCTCGCCTACTGATTTCACTACTGAGTATTCAGACATACTAGCCGCGCTCGCCTACTGATTTCACTACTGAGTATTCAGACATACTTGCCGCGCTCGCCTACTGATTTCACTACTGAGTATTCAGACATACTAGCCGCGCTCGCCTACTGATTTCACTACTGGGTATTCAGACATACTAGCCGCGCTCGCCTACTGATTTCACTACTGAGTATTCAGACATACTAGCCGCGCTCGCCTACTGATTTCACTACTGAGTATTCAGACATACTAGCCGCGCTCGCCTACTGATTTACTACTGAGTATTCAGACATACTAGCCGCGCTCGCCTACTGATTTACTACTGAGTATTCAGGACATACTAGCCGCGCTCGCCTACTGATTTCACTACTGAGTATTCAGACATACTAGCCGCGCTCGCCTACTGATTTCACTACTGAGTATTCAGACATACTAGCCGCGCCCGCCTACTGATTTCACTACTGAGTATTCAGACATACTAGCCGCGCTCGCCTACTGATTTCACTACTGAGTATTCAGACATACTAGCCGCGCTCGCCTACTGATTTCACTACTGAGTATTCAGACTTACTAGCCGCGCTCGCCTTCTGATTTCACTACTGAGTATTCAGACTTACTAGCCGCGCTCGCCTACTGATTTCACTACTGAGTATTCAGACATACTAGCCGCGCTCGCCTACTGATTTACTACTGAGTATTTAGACATACTAGCCACGCTCGTCTACTGATTTCACTACTGGGTATTCAGACATACTAGCCGCGTTCGCCTACTGATTTCACTACTGAGTATTCAGACTTACTAGCCGCGCTCGCCTACTGATTTCACTACTGAGTATTCAGACATACTAGCCGCGCTCGCCTACTGATTTCACTACTGAGTATTCAGGACATACTAGCCGCGCTCGCCTACTGATTTACTACTGAGTATTTAGACATACTAGCCACGCTCGCCTACTGATTTCACTACTGGGTATTCAGACATACTAGCCGCGCTCGCCTACTGATTTCACTACTGAGTATTCAGACATACTAACCGCGCTCTCCAACTGATTTCACTACTGAGTATTCAGACATACTAGCTGCGCTCGCCTACTGATTTCACTACAGAGTATTCAGACATACTAGCCACGCTCGCCTACTGATTTCACTACTGGGTATTCAGACATACTAGCCACGCTCGCCTACTGATTTCACTACTGGGTATTCAGACATACTAGCCGCGCTCGCCTACTGATTTCACTACTGAGTATTCAGACATACTAACCGCGCTCTCCTACTGATTTACTACTGAGTATTCAGACATACTAGACGCGCTCGCCTACTGATTTCACTACTGAGTATTCAGACATACTAACCGCGCTCTCCTACTGATTTCACTACTGAGTATTCAGACATACTAGACGCGCTCGCCTACTGATTTCACTACTGAGTATTCAGACATACTAGACGCGCTCGCCTACTGATTTCACCACTGAGTATTCAGACATACTAGACGCGCTCGCCTACTGATTTCACTACTGAGTATTCACACATACTAGCCACGCTCGCCTACTGATTTCACTACTGAGTATTCAGACATACTAGCCACGCTAGCCTACTGATTTCACTACTGGGTATTCAGACATACTAGCCGCGCTCGCCTACTGATTTCACTACTGAGTATTCAGACATACTAGCCGTGCTCGCCTACTGATTTCACTACAGAGTATTCAGACATACTAGCCACGCTCGCCTACTGATTTCACTACTGGGTATTCAGACATACTAGCCGCGCTCGCCTACTGATTCGCTACTGAGTATTCAGACATACTAGCTGCGGTCGCCTACTGATTTCACTACTGAGTATTCAGACATACTAGCCACGCTCGCCTACTGATTTCACTACTGAGTATTCAGACATACTAGCCGCACTTGCCTACTGATTTACTACTGAGTATTCAGACATACTAGCCGCGCTCGCCTACTGATTTCACTACAGAGTATTCAGACATACTAGCCACGCTCGCCTACTGATTTCACTACTGGGTATTCAGACATACTAGCCGCGCTCGCCTACTGATTTACTACTGAGTATTCAGACATAGTAGCCGCGCTCACCTACTGATTTCACTACTGGGTATTCAGACATACTAGCCGCGCTCACCTACTGATTTCACTACTGAGTATTCAGACATACTAGCCGCGCTCGCCTACTGATTTACTACTGAGTATTCAGACATACTAGCTGCGCTTTCCTACTGATTTACTACTGAGTATTCAGACATACTAGCAACGCTCGCCTACTGATTTTACTACTGAGTATTCAGACATACTAGCCCTGCTCGCCTACTGATTTTACTACTGAGTAGTAGACAAGTAGACGATTTCGGACGCACCTACTACAAGTTGTTTTCCCATGTCCTGTATACTTTTACATTGTCTTTTGTGAGGGTGTGACCAAAGGGAAAGCAAGGAGGCACAAGGAGGAGTCAATTAGAATATTTATTAACCCTTACCGGGCCACTTTTAACATCATGGGTCAAACTATGAACAAGTTACAGGGTACATTCCCCACCAATAGTGACTAGTGTATTACATTTACCTTAATAACACTGATTTACATTTCACACCACATTTCCAATACAGAAGGTAATATTCCAACGCTAGATATAAAAACAGTAATGTTGCATATTATACACGTAGCTGCCTGAATACCTCTGGTTTACCCCTAGAAAGGTTCCAGATAGTATATTAAGTATTTTCCAGAATAAAGGCATGACACCCACAAAGTGTATTTATATGTTTAGTTTTATTTAATTTAATGTATTTTGTTTAATATAGTCATTAATATATTCATTATTTGCTCTCTCACAGTGTGTTAGACTTCCTGGCGTACTGAGGTGTCACCAGTAGGGGGCAGTCGATCGCTGGCTGTGCTGCGATTAGCTACGGTATTCTGGAAATTTCCTCTCAGACCAGAGAGGCGTTCGTGAAAGCAAGCCGCGTTGTCTGTCTCATCCTTTAACCCTGTTTTTCAGGTGAGCACCGTGTTAAAAATGCATTAGAATCATACCAAATAATTTCATACAGCATATTAGTACGTATTTGTATGTTTATGTTGGTTGGTGAGTAGATGTTAATGGTTTTGCTAAAAGGCAGACGTGCACATCGAGAGTGGTGAAATGGCGGTCGTCACGGCTTTATTTTTATTTTAACTAATAATTGGCCAAGCTCCTGAACATTGAATACTGTGAAATTAACGTTGTAATATGTTTTAAATGTGCAAGGCAGTTAGATTTCGAAAGTGTGTGAGCAATATTATCTGTTTCTTCTGTTTTAAGAGATTATTTAGCTCCATTTAGTGCATAGCTCTTCTAAGCTCTCCATTGCGTTTAGTTCAATGCTGTTAGCGAGCCTCTACTGCAGGGGTCACTAATAGGCGGACCGCGGTCCGGGTCTGGACCCAGACGTTCTCCAATGCGGACCCAAACAGTGTTTCGACAGAGTTTACTTTAAGTGGCGGAACGTTTCTTGTCTTTATGGTATACGGGCGCAGTAAACTCACTGACCAATCGCGTGCGTCGTGAGATCACCAAACACGCTCCTCAGCCAATCGGATCTGGCGCGCGGCATGTCTTAATGTTCTGAGACCGTGGCCAATTAAAAATGTGTATGAGAATGGCCCTGACACCATTTCAGCCCAGGTTTAAAGTTCTGGCTGGCCAACCAAGAGCTCACTTCTCTCACTGAACAAGAGAAAGTCTGAGAGAAGAATACAAGAGAGAGAGAAACTGTTAAATCTTAGAAAGATGTTAAATCTGGTTAACAAGAAGACATTTTATTTACTTTTTCTCACTTAATAAAACACTTTCTGTTTTTTTTAAATACAGCCCTTGTTTTTACTTCAAGTGAGGGAAAAAACATTTATTTTAAGTTTTATAAATAATGAATTCAGTTCAGCATTTAAATAGTAAATATACTGAACGGTATGTGTGATGTGTTGGTGTTTCAGTAGCTGATGGTATAAGAGGCTGATACTAGACTACTTCAGGATACGGATACGAAAAAATTCCACCAACTGGACCTTACTGAACTCTAATTAAACACCCCTGCTCTACTGTACTTTGTCTCTAGCGCCCATGCAACGGATAGTCAGCCAAAGATATTCAAGCTTTAATAATTTGCTTAGTGAAATACTCAGTATGTGTTGAGATTACTAATTTCTTCTCATTGAAAGTGTAAACTGGTGGTGCTGTTTTTGTTCTGGAGGACCAACGTGAATAAAATGGGACTGGAGTACACTATTGGTCAACTCAGGACATGCATACAGCTTGAAATGTAATGTGTAATAGCAAAGGTATCAGAAAAGCAAAAGTATATGGTTGTATTTTTTTTTTTATTGATATGTCTGGCATTATGCGATTCAGTTTTGTACTGAATCGAAGTTACTAAGAACAAATTTGTGAAAGCAAGCCACGTTGTCTGTCTCATTCTTTAACCCTGTTTTTTCAGGTAAATAATCCGTCCACACGGGTCTCACACCTGGGACCCATAACACCCGCACTCCCTCTTAACCACCACCCACTGACCCACGCTGCAGACATGACTCCTGGGGAGCTCAATAAAGATGTTAAATCTGTCCCAACCTATGGTCAGACTCTTCTTTGCTAGTGTGCAAAGAAATATACGTTTTAAAGATGTTAAATGACCGACCATCAGCACAAGATAGGATACGAACAATGTTAGAAATGTTAGAAAGAATCAGAGCGCTATCACTACAGTATATCTGAACGTAGAACATAGTGAACCGTGAACATAGAGTGTTTCTATACGTATGCTGAGCACATTAACTACATTTAAAACTACATTAAACTACATGAAATCCTCAGCACACTGCAATACCCAACACCAGTAGCGAACCGTGACCGCTAAGCCTCGGCTTGATATGATTGGTCAGATATGATTGTCAATTTTACTGTTATTTGAAATTAGTATGGCTCTGAATTATGACTGCCTGGCCCCCTATGTACATGAACAGCAGGACCACCAACACTCTGCGGAGGCATCACAGTCCTTATGGGGGTAGACACAGACTCATAGGCTTCCACTTAACCCCTCACGCTCCAACACAGATTGAATAGACACGTTTGAATAATTTATTTGCCAATATTTCTGTAAGTGTTCAGATTGTTGATTGTCAAACTGTAAGTAGATAAAATTATAAATATATGTATTTGTGTGTGTGTGTGTGTGTTAAGAATATTTTAGGCTCTCTGAAAGAGGCGTAGAGGGCCATGATGGTTCCCCACTGCCCAACTCGCACAACCCATGTTGATGTTACCTGTGGGGACCTTAGTGGGCCATCACATCTGTAAATAGTCTTTCTGTTCTGTATACGACAGAGCTGTTTGTGTTGGTTACGTAACCGCACGGCTGGTAGCATTTAAACTGCCTTGGACTGAAATCAGGAGGGATAGATCGGAATACTCTCCATTTAAATCCCCCCCCCCCCCCCGTCCACGGGGATCAATCAAGACGAGCGTTGTTCGTCCATGAGGAGCCAGCCAGGTCACAAACCTCATGTACTGTTCCAGGCTATCGCTTTTATGTTTGTTTATTTTTGTTGTTCAGCAGCTGCTTTTCTTCTCTCTTTCTGTTTCTTTCTGTTTTCTTTTTTTTATTTTTACTTAAAGCACTCGTTTGGTCTTGGAGTTTGTTCTGGATGTTCCTCCTGGCTCGATTCTGAAGCGTTAACTTTGTTGTGAGCTTGAAGTTTTGCCAGCGCTGCTTCTTTGAGAGCGCACCAGTCATATGGGACGACAGAGCAACGGGCTGAAGATCGAAACAATTTGTTGCTTTTTTTGAGTCGTTTTCTCCTGATTATTCTAAAGCTTTGCATTGCTGGAGTAAAAAAACAAAAGCTTGGCTTGAATGGGTAATCCCATCGAGGCTGCAGTTCACGGTATACCTGTCACGCCACACAGCCGTGCGAAATAAAATATCGCTATGATCCGAAATAATCCAATTTATCATGTTATATAAGGCATCCATCCAGGGCTGTGCAATGAGGCAGTGCCCCCGACGAGAGGCAGGATACGTTCTGCTTAGGAGACGCTAGGTAAGGTGAACAAACCTCAGTCTAGCGTTGATTTCTAACGACTTCATGACTTTCTTAGGCCAACTGTATGTGGAATCCCCTCCTAATTACTGAGGTCCTCAGGTATTCCAGCCTCACCTTTTATTAACATTTGAATGGAAACAGAGCCTCCATATACACACATTGAATAACTTGGCTCCGTAAAACTTGGCTCCATCATAGGATACCACCTTTGGAGTGATGACCACTCTCCAATATCTGGCAGTCTGATGGACAAATCTGAGTTGAATGGATGAATCCAGGAGACGTTACCTACCAGAATGTATAGCGCCAGCTGTAAAATTTGGTGGAGGTGGGATAATTATGATGTTGCTGGGAGGGTTCCACTGAGGGGTGATGTTGATGCTATGTGGATATGTAGCAGCAGTTTAGGAAAGAACTCTTGACCTCTAGACCACTGAACACCTAAACTGAGGGATAAACTGAGTCAGACCTTCTTGTCCAACACTGGTGACTGAATCTTGTGGAAAGCCTTCACAGAACAGTGGAGACTGTTATAGGCTGTTATAGCCAAACAGTGGCGACGCCACATTACTGGCCATTGGTTTAGAATAGGATGTGCAACAGGTTCATATAGGTGTGATGGTCAGGTGTCCACATAGCTTTGGCCATATAATGATACAGATGCATGGAGTCTGAGGGGAGAGAAAGACTATTTTGAATGGATTTTACACTGTGGCTAAAAAAGTTGCTTAATTTGCATATTACGATTTTTGTTTACATGGGATGACATAAGTAAATAAATATAAACAAAAAACATATGGGGCACTGTTAGATGTCCAGCCCAGGTACAGTTTTATGCAGAAGCCTGAATACCCTTAGTTTAAATGAGACATTTAGTGGATTTAAAATTAAGTTAAAACAAACTTGTGACTGTAGTTGCATTTACAATCAATATAACCCAATTTTTTGATAAACTGCTTTTTAAAATAAGCAAATAAATCAGTAAATAAAGACTTAAGGTTCATTATTTTAGCTATTAATTAAAACCTGTAATCTTTCCAGTCCCAATATTAATATGAAGAAAGACATTTACCTAGCTCGGTTGTCCTAATCGTACCTCAGGTTGCCCTAATCGTACCTCAGAGTCCTGAACTCAAAGAAAATTGGAAAATTCCTCATTCTTAAACCCAACAAAACGCTGGCTGTATAATCTGGAGAAAGTCGTTTGCTTTGCCTTTTCTTTATTCAGAATGGTTCAATTCTGATGCACAAACATTAACAGATATTACAAAATCACCCCCCGCCTGTAGCACCACGACCACCATTAATATACAAAGTAATACAGTAATACAGTATACAGTAATGGGCCTAATACAAAGCCCTGAGGAACTCCGCTAACAATACACAAAGAACTGAGCTTGCACCCCACAAACAGTGGTAAATTGGCCCCTATCAGCAAGATAGTCATGTAAGTGGCCGGAGGGTGTTTGATCTAATCCAGGAGTGCAAAGCCTGTTCAATAATAATAAGCGGTCAACCGTAGCAAGCGGTGTAGAAAAATCAATAAAGAGGACAATACGAGGCAAACTGTTATCAAGAGAACCGTATTCTGACACCCTGGCCAATTCTAATGGCAGGCTTCCAAACCTCCACCCGGCAGGCTGTTTCAGAATAAAGTGTTAAATTGAAAACACACATGGATACATACATATAAAGTTATGTGCAGAAGTTTTATCACCTCAGGCAAAATTCTATGTTAAAGCCTTTAATTAATACTCTGTAGAAAACTCCCTTTAATATACAGTTACTCTTTATTCACTGAATTTAACTGGTCTGTGAAAAAAGTTATGGCTCTTTTCATGTCACATATTGCATGTTTGTAACTTAACGGATGTCCAGTATAAAAAAAGAAACTATTGGCGCCTGCCCTACTGTATATTTTTTCCTACATAAGTTAAATAAAAAACTGACTTTGAATTAAATAAAAAAATCTAATCAAGTTCAAGTGACTTTATTGCCACGTTAGATTTATACGCTATATTGGCAAACGTATTTGAGTGACGAACATGAGTGACATCCCATTCTTAAACCACAGGGTTTAATATGATGTCGGTCCAACCTTTGCAGATATAACAGCTTCAACTCTTCTGGGAAGGCTCTCCACACGGTTTAGGAGAGTGTTTATGGGAATGTTTGACCGATCTTCCAGAAGTGCATTTGTGAGATCAGACACTGATGTCGGACTGTCTCACAGGCTTCGCTCTAATTCATCCCAAAGGTGTTCTATCAGGTTGAGGTCAGGACTCTGTGCTGGCCAGTCAAGTTCTTCTACACCAAACTCACTCCTCCATGTCTTTATAGAGCTGCTTTGTGCACTGGTGGGCAGTCATGTTGGAACAGGAAGGGGCCGTCCCCAAACTGTCCACACGAAGTTGGGAGCATGAAATTGTCCAGAATCTCTTAAGAGTTCCTTTCACTGGAACTAAGGTTCCAAGCCCACCTTCTCAACAACAACCTCACTCCATAATGCCCAGTTGACAGACTTTGAGAGATGCAACATCAGACTGAGAGAAACAGGATGGTCATTTCAACAAACTGCCCACCGTCTGGGCCGCTCTGACCAAGCTGTTAGGAGCTGTTGGGAGCAGTGGTTACATGAGGGCCTGCACACATGGTGAAAAGGCTCCGGACCACCCAGACAGACCGTGAGTGGAGAAGATCTGGCGACAAGTTCATGCAACTCCCACAGTTTTCTGGAATGTTACAAACACTATAATCTTTAGTGACAAATCCAGGTTCTGTTTGGGATCCGATGATGGTTGGGTTCAAGTATGGAGGCCTCGCGGTGAGAGCTTCAATCCTGCCCTTGCTGGGGAGTGACACACTGACTGACCCAACTGCTGGTGTGATGATCTGGGGAACCATCGCATTCAACAGTTGGTCACCACTAGGATTATATATTAATAACTGGACTACTTGGACTATATATCTATACCTATTATTTGATTAAATTAACTATATACCAATGATTGGACTATTTGGAACTATAGTTGAACTATATAACAACACGGTAACACATGCACCTAATAATGCTAGACTAAAGCTTACTGCTACGCGGGGCACGATGAACGTTTATGGACCATTTATGTCTTACCTTTGCTGACGGTTGAGGTTCAATTTAAATGTTGTGCTAGCTGCTGCTGGATAACCGCGGTCTGAAGAGAGCGCTGAGAGTGCTGTCTGCGTTTAACACTACAGTGAATTTGACATCAGACCGCGTGTTCTGTCATGAAGGGTGATGTGCGGCGATGCTTGATAAAGACCGTGTCTGACATCAGCTTAACACTCGCCCCGTCACTGATCCCTGATGAGGGGAACAGATGAATAAACCATAACTGGAGGGAGAAAAAAAGGGAAAAAGAATCGGCCTGGAGCTGTCAGGATGAAGCTCCGGGAGGAAGAGGATGAAACCTGGCGGAGCCGTGAGAGCCGACGGAGCTGCGGCTATGATTAATGCCCATCTCAGGACGCATCGCACATCGATAGCTAACGCGGGGGAAGATAAAGAGAGGAAGAGAAAGAGGGAGGGAGAGACAAGGAGAGGGAATCAGAGAGAATGAGAGAGGAAGAGAAACAAAGACAGAAAGAAAGAGAGAGAGGAGGTGTAGGTGTAGGCTGAGGTGGATTTGGAGCTGTTGGGTGAGGGTGGCGGTGGAAGTGTTGGGTGCAGGTGATAGGTAAAAGTGGAGGTGCTGGGTAAAGGTGAAAGTGTCTGGTGGAGGCGTGGTGGAGGTGGAGGTGTTGGGTGGAGGTGGATATGTTGTGTGGGGGTTGAGGTGTGGGATGATGGTGGAACTATTGCATGTAGGTGGAACTGTTGGGTGGAGGTATTGCATGGAAGTGTTGGGTGAAGGTGGAAGTGTTGAGTCTAGGTGGAACTGTTGGGTGGAGGTGTTTGGTGAAAGTGTTGGGAGAAGGTGAAGGTGTTGGGTGCAGATGGAGGTGGAGGTAGCGGGGTTGGGTGTAGGTGGAACTATTGGGTGTAGGTGGAACTGTTGCATAGAGGTGTTGGGTGAAGGTGGAACTGTTAGGTGAAGGTAGAACTGTTGGGTGAAGGTGTTGAGTGGAGGTATTTGGTGGAAGTGTTGGGAGAAGGTGAAGGTGCTGGGAGGAGGTGGAGGTGGGGATGTTGCGTGGGGGTTGAGGTGTTGGGTGACGGTGGAACTATTGCGTATAGGTGGAACTGTTGGGTGGAGGTGTTGCATGGAAGTGTTGGGTGAAGGTGGAAGTGTTGGGTGTAGGTAGAACTGTTCAGTGAAGGTGTTGTATGGAGGTGTTGGGTGAAGGTGGAACTGTTGAGTCTAGGTGGAACTGTTGGGTGGAAGTGTTGGGTAATGGTGTTTGGTGGAAGTGTTGGGAGAAGGTGAAGGTGTTTGGAGCAGGTAGAGGTAGAGGGGTTGGGTGTAGGTGGAACTATTGGGTGTTGGTGGAACTGTTGGGTGTTGGGTGAAGGTATTGGTGGAGGTGTTTGGTGGAAGTTTTGGGAGAAGGTGAAAGGGTTACGTGAAGGTGTTGGGTGCAGTATTTTTTAATTAATTTCTTTTTTAAGGTGGAACTATTGGGTGTAGGTGGAACTGTTGGGTGGAGGTGTTGCTACAGCTGAAGGTGTTGAGTGGAGGTTCTGGTGGTGGAGGTAGAGGATGTGTTGGGTGTAGGTGGAACTGTTGGGCGTGGGTGTTGATACAGCTGAAGGTGTTGAGCGGAGGTGCTGGTGGAGGTAGAGGAGATGTTGGGTGTAGGTGGAACTGTTGGGCATGGGTGTTGGTACAACTGAAGGTGTTGAGTGGAGGTGCTGGTGGAGGAAGTGGAGGTAGAGGAGGTGTTGGGTGTAGGTGGAACTGTTGGGTGGAAGTGTTGGGTGAAGGTGGAGGGGTTACGTGAAGGTGAAGGTGTTGAGTGGAGGTGGTGGAGGTAGAGGCGTTAAGAGGAGTTGGAGGTGGAAGTGAAGGTGAAGTGCTGATATAAGCCTGGCTGCTGTTGTGCAGAGTGAGTTTAGGAGGTGAAGATGCTGTTATTGTCTTATTTATCTTCCTGATGCGCTCGTCCTGCCTGTTCCCGCTTTCTTAACTTCCCTCTGTCTCCTCTGCCTATCACTGCATCGGTCTTCTCCTCCTCATCCTCTACATCCTTCCTCTTACACGACTCTGTTTCCCTGTTTTTATTTCTCTCTCTCTCTCTCCCTCCTTTCCTCCTTTCCCTGCCGACGGCTACAAAGCCTGAGAAATCTGCTGAGGAGCTTAAAGACTTAAAACTGGAGCAGATGATAAGAAAGAGAGAGAGAGAGAGAGAGGGAGAGAATAGAGGGAGGAGAGAGAGATAGGGAGGCAAGAAAGAAAAGAAAGTGAGAGAAAGAAGAGAAAGGACAAGAGAGAGAAAACTGAGAGAGACGATGAATTAGGAGATAAACAGTCAAGAAGGAACAAGAAGAGAGAGAAAGGAAAGAAAGGAGCAAAACAGATGAGAGGAATAACAATAGAATGATAGAGAGAAGGAAAGAAAGGAGTGAAATAGATGAGAGAGGAATAAGAATGTAAAAGGGGAGAGAAAGGAAAAAAAAGAAAATGAAATAGATGAGAGAGAGAGAGAGAGAGAGAGAAAAGACAAAAGATATGTAGAGAATAGAAACAGAGAATAAGGAGCGAGGGAGAAAGAAAAGTGTTTGTGATATGCAAAACCTGAAACGCAAGACAGAAGCCTGTTTAATCACACACACTAACACAAACATAGGAGTACTGTGAGCCAAATAACAGAGTCACAGAAAGAGAGGGAGAAAGAAAAGAGGGAGAGAGGGAAAGAGAGGAGGGGTGGGTGTGTAAAAGGTCCCTCCTGAAGGTCTTTTAAAGGCTTTATGGATGACGACATCTACAGCTTCCTGAGACTCTTTTGTTTAGTAGTTTTCTGGGATGCTGGACCGAGTAAAGCTGTTCACAATACTCTTTTAATTTACTTTTCATTCTCATGGAATATTATTATATTCCAGAAGAACTAAAATACTCAAAGAGCAGTCACACTCCTCAGAGAACAGACAGTCCTCTTTATTCAGAAAACTGAATACTCAGAAAACAGTTATGCACAGTGAGACCAGTTAGAAAACTCAGTGATAGTATACTCAGAGAACAGACGGAACACCCAAAAAACAGGTAGAATACTCAGAGAATGATTAGGATGCTCAGAGAACAGTTAGAATACTCAGAGAACAGATATACTGCTTGGAGAACTGTTAACATAATCATAGAACATTAATAATACTCCAAAAACAGAATACCCAGAGAACAGGGAGAATACTCAGAGAACGGATAGGATGCTCAGAGAACAGTTACAATACTCAGAACAGTTACAATACTCAGAGAACAGTTACAATACTCAGAGAACAGTTAGAATGCTCAGAAAACAGAATTTAATCAGTTTAATTAATGATTAAAATATTCAGAAAACAGTTAAAAAAGAACAGTTAGAATAGTGAGAGAACTGATCAAATACTCAGAGAACAGTTAAAATACTCAGTGAACAGTTTGAATACTCTGAGAACAGTTAAAATATTCAGAGAACAGTTTGAATAAGAAAAGTTTAAATACTCAGAGAACAGTTTGATTAATGAGAATTTTAAAAATATTTAGAGAACAGTTGAAATGCTCAGAGAACAGTTTGAATACTCAGAAAACAGTTAAAAACTCTGAGAACAGTCGAAAATACTAAGAGAACAGTTTCAATACTCAGAACAGTTAAAATACTCAGAGAACAGTTTGAATACTCAGAGAACAGTTAAAATACTCTGAGAACAGTTAAAATACTCTGAGAACAGTTTCAATACTCTGAGAACAGTTTCAATACTCTGAGAACAGTTTCAATACTCAGAGAACAGTTTCAATACTCAGAGAACAGTTAAAATACTCAGAGAACAGTTAGAATAATGAGAAAACTGATCAAATACTCAGAGAACAGTTAAAACACTCAGAGAACAGTTAGAATAATGAGAGAACTGATCAAATACTCAGAGAACAGTTAAAATACTCAGAGAACAGTTAAAATACTCAGAGAACAGTTAGAATAATGAGAGAACTGATCAAATACTCAGAGAACAGTTTGAATACTCAGAGAACAGCTAAAACACCCAGAGAACAGTTGAAAATACTCAGAGAACAGTTTCAATACTCAGAGAACAGTTAAAATACTCTGAGAACAGTTTCAATACTCAGAGAACATTTTCAATACTCAGAGAACAGTTTCAATACTCAGAGAACATTTTCAATACTCAGAGAACAGTTAAAAAACTCTGAGAACAGTTGAAAATACTCAGAGAACAGTTTCAATACTCAGAGAACAGTTAAAATACTCTGAGAACAGTTTCAATACTCAGAGAACATTTTCAATACTCAGAGAACATTTTCAATACTCAGAGAACAGCTAAAATACTCTGAGAACAGTTGAAAATACTCAGAGAACAGTTTCAATACTCAGAGAACATTTTCAATACTCAGAGAACATTTTCAATACTCAGAGAACAGTTAAAATACTCTGAGAACAGTTAAAATACTCAGAGAACAGTTTGATTAATGAGAATTTGTTAAATACTCAGAGAACAGTTAAAATACTTAGAGAACAGTTAGAATAATCAGAGAACTGATCAAATACTCAGAGAACAGTTAAAATACTTTGAGAACAGTTAGAATAATGAGAGAACTGATCAAATACTCAGAGAACAGTTAAAATACTTTGGGAACAGTTAGAATAATGAGAGAACTGATCAAATACTCACAGAACTGATCAAATACTCAGATAACAGTTAAAATACTTTGGGAACAGTTAGAATAATGAGAGAACTGATCAAATACTCACAGAACTGATCAAATACTCAGAGAACAGTTAAAATACTTTGGGAACAGTTAGAATAATGAGAGAACTGATCAAATACTCACAGAACTGATCAAATACTCAGAGAACAGTTAGACTGCAATATAAGAATATAAGAGAAAACAAGAAAATATGTTCTCTGTGAAGAGTGTTATTTTTACTTAGTAAAGTTGATGAACAAATATTTCTGCATTTCTGATGATACAATTATCTATACATGCAATGCATTTCACCCACAAAACCAGCAAACAAGCACACAAACAAACAATAAAAACCCTCCAGTCGATTAAAATTAAAAGATATGAGACCTGTGTTTTTTTGTTTACTTTTCAGGTTTTTGGTCAGAATTAATTTTGTCTAAGGTCAATTTTTTAAAAGCAGTGGATCGACAAGAGAGAACAGTTGTTGGTGCTGACAAACAAACTAAATAGACAATATTACAAAACAGGAGCGCTTTGAGATGCTGAGGCGGAAGAGAACAAAGGTGACGGTGAACTCTAAAAGAACAAGATGACAGCGTCTTCACCCTCTTTGGAGAACGCTTCAGAACAGCTGAGGTGTAGAGTGTCCTCGTCTGAGCACTCTTTCTGACAGCACTCATAACGAGCATTAAAGATTCAGCAGATCAAACAGCAGACTCTCGGAAACATCATTTAAGCAGAAGAAGTCGAACTTCACCCTTAGAAGTCTAGAGTCATTGCTTTTGTTTTGCTATATGTTCAAACTGCATGGCTTAAAGGTGTAACGTAATCTTCCAAGATTAATTAAAATTATGAAGAAAATATGAAGAAATGAGGGATGTCAAAAACATATATTATGTTGCAGAAGTTAGCAAGCTAACCAGCTATGTCCAGCTATAGTACTGCTTTATACCTGAGGAGGTGAGAGTGAGTCACTGTAGTACCACTTTGTACCTGAAGAAGTGATCGTGAGTCATCATAATACCACTTTGTACCTGGAGAGGTGAAAGTGAGTCACTGTAGTACTACTTTGTACCTGATTAGTTGATAGTAAGTCACTGTAGTACCACTTTGTAACTGAGGAGGTGATCGTTAGTCACAAAGTACCACTTTGTACCTGAGGAGGTGAGAGTGAGTCACTGTAGTACCACTTTGTACCTGAAGAAGTGATCGTGAGTCATCATAATACCACTTTGTACCTGGAGAGGTGAAAGTGAGTCACTGTAGTACCTCTTTGTACCTGATTAGTTGATAGTAAGTCACTGTAGTACCACTTTGTACCTGAGGAGGTGATAGTTAGTCACAAAGTACCACTTTGTACCTGAGGAGGTGATAGTGAGTCACTGTAATACCACTTTGTACCTGGAGAGGTAATAGTGAGTCATTGTAATGTCATTGTAGTACCACTTTGTAACTGATTAGGTGATAGCAAGTCACTGTAGTACCACTTTGTACCTAAAAAGGTATATAGTGAGTCACTGTAGTACCACTTTGTACCTAAAAAGGTATATAGTGAGTCACTGTAGTAACACTTTGTACCTAAAGAGGTATATAGTGAGTCACTGTAGTACCACTTTGTACCTAAAAAGGTATATAGTGAGTCACTGTAGTAACACTTTGTACCTAAAGAGGTATATAGTGAGTCACTGTAGTAACACTTTGTACCTAAAGAGGTATATAGTGAGTCACTGTAGTACCACTTTGTACCTAAAAAGGTATATAGTGAGTCACTGTAGTACCACTTTGTACCTGATTAGTTGATAGTAAGTCACTGTAGTACCACTTTGTACCTGAGGAGGTGATAGTTAGTCACAAAGTACCACTTTGTACCTGAGGAGGTGATAGTGAGTCACTGTAATACCACTTTGTACCTGGAGAGGTAATAGTGAGTCATTGTAATGCCATTGTAGTACCACTTTGTACCTAAAAAGGTATATAGTGAGTCACTGTAGTACCACTTTGTACCTAAAAAGGTATATAGTGAGTCACTGTAGTACCACTTTGTACCTAAAAAGGTATATAGTGAGTCACTGTAGTACCACTTTGTACCTAAAGAGGTATATAGTGAGTCACTGTAGTAACACTTTGTACCTAAAGAGGTATTTAGTGAGTCACTGTAGTAACACTTTGTACCTAAAAAGGTATATAGTGAGTCACTGTAGTTTTTTTTGTACCTAAAAAGGTATATAGTGAGTCACTGTAGTAACACTTTGTACCTAAAGAGGTATATAGTGAGTCACTGTAGTAACACTTTGTACCTAAAGAGGTATATAGTGAGTCACTGTAGTACCACTTTGTACCTAAAAGGTATATAGTGAGTCACTGTAGTAACACTTTGTACCTAAAAAGGTATATAGTGAGTCACTGTAGTAACACTTTGTACCTAAAAAGGTATATAGTGAGTCACTGTAGTACCACTTTGTACCTAAAAAGGTATATAGTAGGTCACTGTAGTAACACTCTGTACCTAAAGAGGTATATAGTGAGTCACAGTACTGTAAAGCAGAATCAGTCCAACATGTGAAGACGAGGACTTAGTGCTGCTGCCCTTACCTTTTATCAATCATGTTGAAGGTGCTGCTCACAGTTACATGATTTAAGAACAGGTAGCCAAGGAAAGGGAGAGTGAACGCGATGATGGCTGAAGCTCTTGGCGAGTGACTGCTGCCCCCTTTTGCCAAGAAACCACGTTCAGCAGCACAACGAAAGAACTGGTATAAATAGAAGCAGAGCAAGAATTAACACTGGAGCTGCTTTCCACTGTATAATAAACATAGAAACAACTTACATCAAGCTGTAGAACAACTAGGTTCTTTGAAAGGGTACAGATGAGAACACTAGCCAGGAGCAACCTGACACCCTCAGCATAAAGGCTTATCGCTCCATTAGCTCCACCTGCCTCCTTCTTCACCTGCTATTTACAGCATCACAGTTTATTCCCTAGTGACCCCCAGTGGTTGGGAATGAAATTACTTGTGTCCGTGTTGGGTTTCCTTCCACTTGTCCAAAGACATGCGGTCAGGTGAGTCGGAGATGCTAAATTGCCCCCCAAGGTGCGAGTGTGCGTGCAATGGAATGGTGGTCTGTCCGCTGTGTTTCCTGCCTTCAGCCTAATAAGCCCTGGGATGGGCTTCTGGAACCCCTTGTGACCAAGAAGGATAAGCGGTTTAGTAGATGAATAAAACAATTTCTTGCATTTCAGAATGATGAAGAACTAAATGTTTTGTTTCAAACACTAACAGAGCTACAACTGCCCCAGGGTACAGGCTAAGTAGGGGTCTCCTTCTGGGGTACTTCTTGGCCGGACCACAACAGCAGATGTCTGTCCCTGAGTGATTGATTTGCCAAATGATTGAGTGATCAAGTTACTAGAACGTTAATTGATGTGTTTTTTTAACTAACTAGTTGGAGAAAAACTACTAAGAGCCTGTAGGCAAGCAAGATAAATTTCATTGCATCTTCCGCTCCTCCTACATCTTGCTTTCGGTCTGGGTCGATGATGAATGGATCAGTGTAAAGATACTGCTGCTAGCCTGACTGCTAGCTTTGAGAATCGATTTTCCGACTTCAAAGAAATGGCCAAACTGTTCGAGGTACTGTTCAAGCCAAAGAGAAAAAGTAGGAGCTTGCACATTCCTACTTACCAGGTGTCTCTACACCAGAAAAAGGATCATGCTGATGCGATCCAATCAAATTAAATCAAAGTTTAACTGTCATCTATATAACTAGGAGTGAGATGCTTTGACCTCTGCCTACTCACATGAAACAGTAAGATAATATAAAGATAGAATAACTGAAACACGCTCATTCTATTCAAACAGTTGTGTGAATGTAATATATATATATATAAGTGAATAAAATATTAATTTGAAAGTAGAAGTTTACCAGGGAAAGCAGTACAACTGAAAATACCCTCTAGTTACCTGCTGGGTGCCCCAGCCTAGATAAAAGGCATAAAGGTTCTGTACAGCATCCTGCGGTACCTGTGCCCACAGATGTTGCAGCTGGACCTGTAGATCTTGCAAATTTGTAGGTTGCCTGAGCTGGCGTCCCAGCTGGTCCCATAAATGCTCAATTGGTGATAATCTGGTAAGCAGGCAGGACAAGGATGTGTTGCCATCTGGTGGAGACATTACTGGGAATCCCAGCCAAACTATGCCAGTGGTCATTACCGACTGTCATATGGAATGGCCTTCCAGATCATCACACTAACAGTTGGGTCAGGATTAAAGCACTCACTACGAGGCCTCTGTACTCGAACCTGATCATCATCGGATCACAATCAGAACCTGAATTCGTCGCTAAAGACCAACCATTTCCAGGCTGTAGCAGTCCAGGAAACTTGGGGAGCTGCTTGTGCTTGTTGACAGATCAAACAATGTATTAAATTATATCAAACTATTGGTGCTCTTTTATGGTGGTCCAGAGCCTTTTCACCGTGTGTGTGCCCTCACAGAACCACACCTCCCAACACTTCCTAACAGCAAGGTCATAACGGCCTAGATGGGGGGCAGTTTGTCAAATTGTACGATGACTTGCCCCCTCTCAAAGTCTTGTGTATAAAGTAAGTGAAATAAATGACTGAACCGAATGAAAGTGTAGCATAGTGATGTGCAATGTTTTGTACTTTTGCATGTTTCTTCGCTTGTTTTTCTGAGTAGAAGGTCTTCTGAAGGAGAAGGAGGCTGTGGAGTAGAAGGACATTTGAAAGAGAAGGTAGTTCTTGAGTAGAGGGGCGTCTGGAGGATAAGGAGGTTGTGGAGCAGAAGGACTTTTGAAGGAGAAGGTAGTTCATGAGTAGAAGGCCGTCAGGAGAAGAAGGTCATTCTTGAGTAGAAGGGTATCAGGAGTAGAAGGACATTATGGAGTAGAAGGATGTTTGAAGGAGAAGGTAGTTCATGAGTAAAAGGACACCTGGCGGAGATGGTAATTTTTGAGTAGAAGAACGTTTGAAGGAGAAGGTAGTTCAAGAGAAGATGGATGCCTGGCGGATAAGGACGTTCCTGAGTAGAAGGGTATCTGGAGTTGGTTTAATAAACATGAGAGCACTGGGACTTTGTTGTCACAAGATCCCAGATAACCGCATTTGGAGGACCTAGGCTACAATCTAGAACAGTCCACCATGCGCACATCCTCTCCCACATTACTAATACTCTCTTTATGACCTACTCTGGCTCTCCCGCTCACAAGTAAGAAGGATGTTTGAAGGAGAAGGTAGTTTCTGAATAGATGGGCGACTGGCGGAGAAAGTAGTTCTTGAGTAGAAGGACTTCTGGAGGAGAAGGTAGTTCTCCAGTAGAAGGATGTCTGGAGGAGAAGTTAGTTCTTGGGTAGAAGAACATGTGCAGGACAAGGTAGTTGTTGATTAGAAGGCTGTCTGGAGAAGAAGGTAGTTCTTGAATAGAAGGATGTTTGGAGGAAAAGATCATTCTTGAGTAGAAAGACATTTGGAGGAGAAGATAATTCTTAAGTAGAAGGACATCTGGAGGAGAAGGTAATTCTTGAGTTGAGGGACATCTGGAGGAGAAGGTAGTTTTTGAGTAGAAGGATGTTTGGGGGAGAAGATAATTCTTAAAAAGAAGGACATTTGAAGCAGAAGGTAGTTCTTGAGTAGAAGGACGTTTGAAAGAGAAAATAATTCCTGAGTAGAAGGACATTTGGAGGAAAAGATAATTCTTAAGTAGAAGGACACCTGAAGGAGAAGGTAGCTCTTGAGTAGAAGGACATCTGGAGGAGAAGATAGTTCTTACATCTGCTGCCTCGATTGCATCTAATTTTTCAGCTCAGTTAATATTGCTTCTCATAACATCAAGATTCTTTCTCTTGGCTCAGTACAGGCTCCCTCTGTTTTTCCAGCTGGAATATTGGTGAGTGAAACATTCATAATTGATTAGTCTTTATAAACTTAGGCGTTGGTTAAGAAGATATAAATCAGAATGTTTGTCTGTTGTTTAACTGTAGACCATATACTTAGTTGATCAGGTCTTAAAATGCTGTAAATCACCGGGTCTATATCATCAATCAGTAGGTCTTGTATTATTTCCACTAATTTACAGATGTAAATATTAAAATGACATTATTAGCGGGTCCCATCAAGAATGCTATTTCCCATTGGCGTAGGAACTGAGGGGGATGGGGGGACGTGTCCCACTCAATATCAGAAACAGGTAGATTTGTCCCACCCAAAAAATAAACCACAGAAAAAGCGGAACAGTTTAAAAACACTTTTATTTCTAAAGTGGGTTTTGGCAACCTTTGCAATTCACGCTCTGTGTTTGGTTCTGGTTGTTCTCTGGGTCTTTCACTTTATTAAGGCTTGTGTTGAGGTGCCTGTTTAGAAATATCCCACAGTTCGCACCCTCACTGACCCGAGCTCTCGCCTCGTGAAATGCCAGGTTAGTGATGAGAGCAATGAATAGCAATGATGACCATATATACTGCATATATCCGGATTTTGTATAATGTGTTGTTATGGTAACAGACCAGGAGGGTTTGGATTAGCTAGCATTTATATAAACCTTTGTCAGAAAGCATGTTATAAGCATGTTAGTCTTGTCTAGTCAAGAAAACCTTAACATACATATTATTAACATTTAATTTCAGCATTATGCCCCCAAAGAAATAATATTTGTTTTGGTTATACGCTGCCACTTAAAAGTTTATGATTTTCATACAATTCACAAACAATATTGTCCATTTCACAATGAATGTAAGTGTATCAGATGATTTTTAAAGAATAAAAATGTTTATATTATAGCCTATTTTTGTATAGAGGCTTATTCTGCATATAGTTCTATTATCAGTAATTCTCAGTCCTCTTTCTAAATCTCCTGGTACGGCCGCCAATCCAAGTTAAGGATGTTATTGGACTAATTGGTTGTTAGGACACTCTTGATCAATTGTGATGCACAGCTGAAAAACATTCTACTAATAAGTGAGTATAAAAGGGAGAACAACATTCTAGGTTAGTTTAGTATCTGAAGTATCAGCAGTTGATGGCTTGATGACCGACTCACAATAACCAGAAAGAAACAACTTTCTTTAGAGAGCCGTCAGTCCATTGTTGTGTTAAGGAAGAAGATACTCCATTAAAACAAGAACATTTCACTGTGATCCCAAACTTTTGAGCGGTAGTGTATATATATATAATCCAGACATTGCATGTATAATTTGTAAAGTGAGCTTTACTTGGATTCATCTAATAATAAAAATATGTACAGATAATGTTGTAGTTTATTTATTTATAATTTACTGTAATTACACAAATGTTGTTCTACGTCACTATACATACAGTGATTTACTACCTTACCTACAGTGGAATCAGATTATAGGTAATATTTTAGGGGATAGGATGGGCCTCAGTTCATGTTAGCAAATTTGTCGCCCCCAGTGTCAAACCCTCTCCTATGCCCTTGCTCCTCCCCCTCTGGTATAAAATGGTATTTTTGCCATTCACCATTGCCACGATAGCCTCTATGGTTCTTAAGGACATTTGCACAGTCCATTTCAGTATATTCCAGCTCTTAACACACACCTGAGCCAAGTAAATAAGTCTGAGCTGGAGGAGAACCTGGCCAAGATCGAACCGAGAACTTCCAGTTTCTGCTGCTAGCGCCTTTTAAAGGATTCACAAAGTTCAGTCCTAGCGAGGGTTCAGTGAAGATGTTCTTCTAATTTTAAGGCCAAAGATCACTCAGGGCAGCGGATCGACCTTCTACTTCATCTTCTTCCAAAATCACAGTTATTCTGGAAGAAATAATGAGCCTTCAGACCCGGAGAGACGTGAGGTGTGATTATACACGTTTCCCCAGGTGTTCTATCAGCTTCTATTGATCTTCTCATCTTGTTAAATATTCACTAACTCAGCCGCGAACGGTTCAGGATGTTAGTTCGTGTAGTTAAAGGAAACTCGTGACAGTGAGTAGCACTATTATCTGACACTCCAGAATTCAACCTGTTTTAACACGGCTGTTAACACTTTTTTCGCATAATTTAAAAACACCAGGTGTCTGTTGCATTGAGTTTATGTTTCAGGACTAGACCAATAGAAATGATGAACTTATGGTAATAGGGTTCTAAACAAGTTTCAAATAATTAGTTTGGAGCTGTAAAATAATGTTAATTTAGATTGAAAAAAAATTGAAAAAATATATATTCGAAAAGTATTTCTAAAATATCCTGTTTTGGAAGTAAATTTTATTGTAAAGTTGCACAATTAAACAAAACTATCAAACTTACTGACCAAAATTAAACATTTATTTGTGTAAATATGTGAAATTGGCTCAAAATATGTCATTAAAATATATGTACAAATCTATGTTAAAAACAAATATACACATGGATTGTAGGCAATAAATGTATTGCTTTGCATGTGAAACAGTAACTAATAATGTATGTCCAATATACACTACCATTCAGAAGTTGTAGAACACTACCTGTCAAACATTTCAGTACACTACCAGCCAAATGTTTTAGAACTGTTTTAAAACTTTTGACTGGTAGTGTACTAAAATGTTTGGCTGGTAGTGTTCTAAAACATTTGGCTGGTAGTGTACTAAAACGTTTGGCTGGTAGTGTACTAAAACGTTTGGCTGGTAGTGTTCTAAAACTTTTGGCTGGTAGTGTACTAAAACGTTTGGCTGATAGTTTTCTAAAATATTTGGCTGGTAGTGTTCTAAAACATTTGACTGGTAGAGTACTAAAACGTTTGAGTGGTAGTGTACTAAAACGTTTGACTGGTAGTGTACTAAAACGTTTGGCTGGTAGTGTATCTAAAACGTTTGGCTGGTAGTGTATCTAAAACGTTTGGCTGGTAGTGTATCTAAAACGTTTGGCTGGTAGTGATCTAAAATGTTTGGCTGGTAGTGTATCTAAAACGTTTGGCTGGTAGTGTATCTAAAACATTTGACTTGTAGTGTATGTAAAACGTTTGACTGGTAGTGCAATAAAACATTTGGCTTGTAGTGTACTAAAATGTTTGGCTTGTAGTGTATGTAAAACGTTTGACTGGTAGTGTACTAAAACGTTTGACTGGTAGTGTACTAAAACGTTTGGCTTGTAGTGTATGTAAAACTTTTGACTGGTAGTGTACTAAAACGTTTGACTGGTAGTGATCTAAAACGTTTGGCTTGTAGTGTATGTAAAACGTTTGACTGGTAGTGTTCTAAAACGTTTGACTGGTAGTGTACTAAAACGTTTGACTGGTAGTGATCTAAAACGTTTGGCTTGTAGTGTATGTAAAACGTTTGACTGGTAGTGATCTAAAACGTTTGGCTTGTAGTGTATGTAAAACGTTTGACTGGTAGTGTTCTAAAACGTTTGGCTGGTAGTGATGTAAAACGTTTGACTGGTAGTGATCTAAAACGTTTGGCTTGTAGTGTATGTAAAACGTTTGACTGGTAGTGTTCTAAAACGTTTGACTGGTAGTGATCTAAAACGTTTGGCTTGTAGTGTATGTAAAACGTTTGACTTGTAGTGTTCTAAAACGTTTGGCTGGTAGTGATCTAAAACGTTTGACTGGTAGTGATCTAAAACATTTGACTTGTAGTGTTCTAAAATGTTTGACTGGTAGTGATCTAAAACGTTTGACTGGTAGTGTTCTAAAACGTTTGGCTGGTAGTGTACTAAAACGTTTGGCTGGTAGTATTCTAAAACGTTTGGCTGGTAGTGTACTAAAACGTTTGACTGGTAGTGTATGTAAAACGTTTGGCTTGTAGTTTATCTAAAAACGTTTGACTGGTAGTGATCTAAAATGTTTGGCTTGTAGTGTATGTAAAACGTTTGACTGGTAGTGTACTAAAACGTTTGGCTGGTAGTGTTCTAAAACTTTTGGCTGGTAGTGTACTAAAACGTTTGGCTGATAGTTTTCTAAAATATTTGGCTGGTAGTGTTCTAAAACATTTGACTGGTAGAGTACTAAAACGTTTGAGTGGTAGTGTACTAAAATGTTTGGCTGGTAGTGTACTAAAACGTTTGGCTGGTAGTGTTCTAAAACGTTTGGCTGGTAGTGTATCTAAAACATTTGGCTGGTAGTGTATCTAAAACGTTTGGCTGGTAGTGATCTAAAATGTTTGGCTGGTAGTGTATCTAAAACGTTTGGCTGGTAGTGTATCTAAAACATTTGACTTGTAGTGTATGTAAAACGTTTGACTGGTAGTGCAATAAAACATTTGGCTTGTAGTGTACTAAAACGTTTGACTGGTAGTGTACTAAAACGTTTGACTGGTAGTGTACTAAAACGTTTGGCTTGTAGTGTATGTAAAACTTTTGACTGGTAGTGTACTAAAACGTTTGACTGGTAGTGATCTAAAACGTTTGGCTTGTAGTGTATGTAAAACGTTTGACTGGTAGTGTTCTAAAACGTTTGACTGGTAGTGTACTAAAACGTTTGACTGGTAGTGATCTAAAATGTTTGGCTGGTAGTGTATGTAAAACGTTTGACTGGTAGTGTTCTAAAACGTTTGGCTGGTAGTGATGTAAAACGTTTGACTGGTAGTGATCTAAAACGTTTGGCTTGTAGTGTATGTAAAACGTTTGACTGGTAGTGTTCTAAAACGTTTGACTGGTAGTGATCTAAAACGTTTGGCTTGTAGTGTATGTAAAACGTTTGACTTGTAGTGTTCTAAAACGTTTGGCTGGTAGTGATCTAAAACGTTTGACTGGTAGTGATCTAAAACATTTGACTTGTAGTGTTCTAAAATGTTTGACTGGTAGTGATCTAAAACGTTTGACTGGTAGTGTTCTAAAACGTTTGGCTGGTAGTGTACTAAAACGTTTGGCTGGTAGTGTATGTAAAACGTTTGGCTTGTAGTTTATCTAAAAACGTTTGACTGGTAGTGATCTAAAATGTTTGGCTTGTAGTGTATGTAAAACGTTTGACTGGTAGTGTATGTAAAACGTTTGACTGGTAGTGTATGTAAAACGTTTGACTGGTAGTGTACTAAAACGTTTGACTGGTAGTGATCTAAAACGTTTGGCTTGTAGTGTATGTAAAACGTTTGACTGGTAGTGTTCTAAAACATTTGACTGGTAGTGTACTAAAACGTTTGACTGGTAGTGTATCTAAAACGTTTGACTGGTAGTGTACTAAAACGTTTGTCTGGTAGTGTACTAAAACGTTTGACTGGTAGTGTACTAAAACGTTTGTCTGGTAGTGTATCTAAAACGTTTGACTGGTAGTGTATGTAAAACGTTTGGCTTGTAGTTTATCTAAAAACGTTTGACTGGTAGTGATCTAAAATGTTTATACAGTTATACAGTTCCATACAGTGTGTTTGGTAAGATGAATGAAAAGGTAGATTTTATTATATATTACATGCAAATATATAAATAACAAAAGACAGACAGAAATAACCATTATTAAATAAATCTCAGCAGATTATAAACAGGTGATGAAAGATTATTAATCACTAGTTATTTTCTTCTTTTAATTATATTTATCATGTTTCAATCTTTAAATATTAAACATAACTTCTAAACAACTTTATATTTTATAGGTTTTTCTAATATTGTAATTTATAGCAAATAAATAGAAATTGTGCCCTAAAATTAGCATACAAATAACCATTATTAGGAGGGAAACTTGTTTGCAATGAGCTGCTTTTGCTTAGAATTTTAGCTTAGTACAGTCAAAATATATATAAAATTGTATAGAAATGTTACCAATTATTGGCAAGTGATTTTAAACATTCCAACCATAGTGTACAGGGTTTCTGGCACATATGAAGGGCTGCGTTTCTGCCTCATTATCCAAGAGGGATGGATCCCATGCGCGGCAATACATACTCAAAAAGATGTAAACACACATATTTAACTTCTTCAAGATTATTTTTAATTTCAGCATTGATTAAAAAAACAAAAATCAGCAGTTAAAAAAATGCATTTTTATACACATCATTTTAGATTAGAGTCACTTTAATACTGACAAGATGGACAGAACAAAATAAAAAGAGGGAAAATATAAAAAAAAGAACAAAACACTTTCTCTGCAGAGAGGAAGCCAGAGAAAGTCCAGACTGATTCTTTCCATCAATGCAAAAGGTCGAACCCAGTGACAAAAACAAACTAAGACGGAAGCAGATATGATGAAAAAACCCTCAGCTACTCTATGCAGATAAAAAAACAATGTAATGAGAAATACCAACAAAACAACGCAAAACATAGTGATACACTCAGCTGGTGAGCCCAGATAAGTGTGTGTGTGTGTGTGTGTGTGTGTGTTACAAAGTATATCCACATACTCAAGTATGTGTATGTGAGAGAGATTTTTGTCCAACTCTTCCAGAATTCGGAACCCCTGCAATAACCGCAATTCAGTATCTACAAAATCTGCATTTGAACAACCTAAAGCTATTTACACTGTACAAAAACAACGTGGAACTCAAACTTACATCTCGCAAAACAATCGTCTCCAGACGGAACAGACAGACAGAAATCACTCCAAAAGTTTGGACCTAAATGAACATGTTTTACCACATTTTAAGGATGTTTTCATCTAAATGCTAATGTTCCAATACATAAAATTTGTATTGACACAGTGAAGCACACATAACTTCTTTCCAATAAGATTTTTGATTAAACACATTTTTGGTCAATGCACTTTCCAACAGTTCACTGTGTAATTCCCTGGGCAGATACAGCGGTTAATGCTTATGTATAAATTTACTTCCGAAACAAAACAAAACACAATTGAAAAACATTTTTTTTGTTTGAAATTGAGTGAAATTGTACAACTGAAAAACATTCCCCCATTATGTTCAGCATACCTATCAAACGACTATGTGTGCCTTGTTGAAAGTTAATTAATGGAATGTGTTTGTTTGTTAATGCATTTGTGCAAATTGGGTGTGGAAATCAAAGTAGGTCTATTTGGCAGAAAGTCAATATTGCTGATGGGAGTGTTTTAAATTACTTGACCTATGCAAATGAAGGTGTTTTCATCATTTTAACCACATTTTGATCTAAATGCTAATGGATCTAATGTTTATTAGCTTGAAAATTGTACCTAAAACAATCAGTGAAACCTACATATTAATTTCTTTTCAAAGCTAATATGTTCAGTGGTTAATATTTATGCTTAATTTACTTACAAAACAAATAATTTCTATTAACAAAATATTCCATCGTTCCATACGTCCATCAAGAAGCTTTTACTTAGAATTTTAGCAAAATTTTACAGTTGGAAAGTGTTGAAAATTTACTTCACCCGTGTTACTACAAGGGCCTCATTATAACGGTGATTAATGGAATATATGGCAACTCCTCTAGGCCAATCGGGTTTATTGTTGGTAGGTGGAGTCTAAACTTCTGCACGTAGCAGAAGGCCAATATTGATGATTAGAGTGTTTACAATTGCTCAACTTGTGCAAAAAAAATTAGCGTTTTAACTATATTTTCATCTAAAGCTTTGTTTATGTTTGTAAGCTTGAAATATGTTGCTAAGATAAACAGCAAAGCCTACATATTCATTTCTTTTTAAAGCTAATGTCTCAAAAAGTTTTTAATTTAGCACATTTTCGTCACTGTATAATTGGTTGTGTTATATGGCTATGTTTAGTGGTTAATATTTATGCTTTAATTTACTTCCAAAGCAAATCATTTCAAAGAACAAAATATTCCATCGTTCCATACATCCATCAAGAAGCATTCACATAGAATTTTAGCAAAATTTTACAGTTGGAAAGTGTTGAAAATTTACTTCACCCGAGTTAATATAAGTGCCCTATTATAATGGTGATTAGTGGAATATGTGGTCACTCTAGAGGCCATTGTTTTAACTATATATTGATCTAAACATTTGTTTATGTGTAAAAGCTTGAAATATCTTGCTAAGATATATAAGATATAAAACATTGAAACCTACATATTTGTTTCATTTTTTAAAGCTAATTTTTTTAAAAGATTTTGACTTTACACATTTTTGGTTGCTGCATAGCGATGGGTTTCAAGGCTGCTATTTACGTCCAAAACAAACCATCAAAAAACATTTAAAAAAACATGTTTAGAATTTCAGGGAAATTTTACAGTTGAAAAGTGTTGAAAAGTTACATCATCTGAATGACTAGGTGCCTTGGTTAAAAGTTGATTAGTGGAATATGTGGAACCACTTTTAAGCCAGTCAGGTGTGTTGTTGGTAGGTGGAGCCTAAACAGTTGTATTTGGCAGAAAGACAATACTTCTGATTGGAATGAGATAGTTTCAGTGACTTCACTGTTATTCTAAAAAAGTGGTAAAAATAAGGAGTGAGTGTGCCCAAACTTTTAAATAGTTGTGTAGGTTCCCCGAGAATTGGACTGGACAGTTCTGGACAGATTTTCTTCTACTTCCTCCTTTTCTTTCCTCTATGTTTTCTTTCCTCTCTTTTCTTTCTTCTATCGGTTTTCTTACGTGGCGTTTCCTTCTCAAACTTGCTTTTTGACGTTTTTTTCCTCGTACCAGTCTTTTTTTTGTTTATAGAAAACACCAGTTGCCCTTAGTATTTCAGGATGAATGGACAAATGACCATAGTTCAACATGTGATAAAACCTTTTTACGTAGAAGGGGACTTCCACCCATTCTTTAAAGTCTCTGCAAACAATCTTTTATGTAAAAAGTTGATTGTAGAGACTCAAATATCTTTACAATGGTGGTGATAGTAACCAGAAGTCGCCATGTCTACACAAACATGGACATTTTATTTACATCAGTGAAAGTACATGTGGAATGGAGTGTTTATATAGTGTATACGGAATGTCTTTGCCCTGTAATACCTTAAAAATATACATTTTAGGCCAAAGTTTTCTCAAAAATGTCATATACCAACACAAATGTAACGGCTGTCTTTGAGGGAGCTTTTTTAGAGTTGGACGTCTGGTTCCATTCACCACCACTGTGGACAGTTCTGACTTGATATGACTCTGTCTGGCCTTAACTGTGTAATTAAGGAGAATTTGGTGGAATTCCCATTTACGTACGTGAACGTTTAGAAGGGGTTCATGTCTTTTTCCTGTTCCTTTCTTAAGACAGCATCCTTACTCTCTATCTCCTTTACCTCCTTCTCTCTATATTTTTCTTCTTTATCTCTCCATCTCTATTCCTCTCACTCTCTGTCAGTCTTGGTTGGCGAATTAAGACGTCCTCCTCGTCTACAGGCTGCAGGAGATCCAGAAGCAGTAGTGCTAGTAAATGGCTGCTGTCTGAACCCACCACTGATATGGCTCTCTGATACACACCTACCACTTTGAGGTCATTGACGAAACGAAAAACAAAGGAGCTCTAGATGAATGGAGACAATATCTTAATATCACACTGACACACACGAATGTGTTCTGCCCCTAAATTCACATACACACACACACACACACACACATAAACACACACACACACACATAAACACACACACAGCATCTAAACGATCTTGGACAGTTTGAAAAATCACACTATTTATGGGGCAACAGTTAAACAGAGTAATGATACACCCTGCAGCCAAGAGGGAGAGAGAGAAAGAGAGAGAGGGGGTGGTGAAAGAAGAAAGAAGAGAGAAAGACAGATGGGAAAGAATACATATAATAGAGAGAGGAAAAGAGAAAGAGAGAGAGTGAGAGCAATAAAGAAAGGGAGATAGTAAATAGAAGGGAGGAGAGGAGAAAGAGGACCAGAGAAAACAGAAGGCTTAAGAGAAAGAGCAAGCGAGAGATTGTTTGATAGATAGAGAGAGAGATGGAGAGATCAAGATAGGTAGAGAAAGAGTTAGAGAGGGAGAAAGATAGAAAGGGTTAGAGAGGGAGAGATAGGTAGAGAGAGAGGGAGAGATGGAGAGAGATAGAGAGAGAGGGAGATGGGGAGAGTGAGGGAGAGAGAGAGTTTAAGAGAGAGAGAGAGAGTTTAAGAGGGAGAGATAGAGAGAGAGAGTTAGAGAGGAAGAGAGATAGAGAGAGTTAGAGAAGGAGAGAGGGAAAGAGAGAGTTAGAGAGGGAGAGAGATAGAGAGAGAGTAATAGAAGGAGAGAGAGAGTTACTGAGGGAGAGTGAGGGAGAGAGAGAGTTAGAGACGAAGAGAGATAGAGAGAGTTAGAGAAGGAGAGAGATAGAAAGAGATATAGAGATTGATAGGGAGGGAGAGAGAGAGAGGGAGAGAGTTAGAGTTAGAGAAGGAGAGAGATAAAAGGGATATAGAGATTGATAGGGAGGGAGAGAGAGAGAGAGAGGGAGAGAAGAAAGAAAAGACAGACAGGATACCAGTCTGGTCTTGGCTCTTGGGGCTGGTGAGAGTAAAGTTTTATGAACAGGCTTGCTGTCTTCTTCACGCAATCACAGAGTTTTCACTAAATCTGTGCTGGTTGTCATATTTGCTGCTAATCTACTGTGAACAAGTCTTGCTTCACCGCACCGCTCAAGACCAGCACAGCGGCAGTGTGTGTCTAGGC